>JANAVB010041419.1:18058855-18251779 GCA_029216955.1 Iris pallida | reverse complement strand
TTTTTTTTTTGCTGTTTTTTATTTACCGATTTTTAGTTGTTTTTGACGTTTTTTTTCGCTTTTTGGTCATTTTTACTTATTTTATGTGTTTTTTTTTTATCATTTTTGTCGCTTTTACTTTTTTGGTCGTTTTTGTCGCTTTTGGTTATTTTTTGTCGTTTTAACTGATTTTTTGTCGTTTTAAAACCGATTTTGTGTTCTTTTTTGTCGTTTTTATCGTTATTTGTTTTAACCAATTTTTTTGTCATTTTTTATCGTTTTAATCCGATTTTTTTTGGTCGTTTTTGCCGCATTTTGGTTTTTGTCGTTTTTATTATACCGATTTTATGGTGTTTTTGTCGTGTTTTGGTTATTTTTGTCGTTTTTACCCTTTTTTTGTTATTTTTTGTCGTTTATACATTTTTTGTCGCTTTTGGTCATTTTTGTCGTTTTAACCGATTTTTGTCGTTTTTCATCGTTTTTGTCGTTTTTTGTTATTTTGTCGTTTTTACGATTATTTTCGTTTTTACCGATTTTTTTGTCCTTTTATCGGTTTTTTTATATTTGTTCATTTTTTTCGTTATTATTATTTTTATTTTTTTTCGGAAATATTTATATTGTCACCAAACATGGGAATTAATTTTCCCGGGAATTTAATTCCTTGGAATTTGATTCCCGGGAATATAGAATTCCCGGCTATATAGTATTCCCGGTTTCGAGGATGTACAGAGGGGACGAGATGTGATTCTTCGGTCTGCTCACCGCGGTGGAGGTAGTGACGTCGATGCCACCGGTGGCTGCGGTCGTGCAGAGCAGCGACGACTCGCTGCTACATCATTTGCTCACTGCAAGAAGTCCTTCAATGCTTCTTCTAAAGGTCTACTACTTTATTTTATTCTTCTCAAACCTTTTTTTTTATTAGTAAGGGAAAATGGTATGCTTGGAATTTGGGGTTGGACAGTGAAGGAAGTAAGGTCAGGGGAAGGGGATGCTTGGAAATTGGGGATTCATCTCTTTTTTTATTAGCAAGGGAAAATGGGATACTGCAGACTTCATAGATAGATTGTACTATACAGTTTGGTCATTTTATAAATATTTGTTTGGCCATTTCTAACATCAAACTTATTTGTTATATAGGGATTGTTGTTACCGGATATTATGTTAATTATTCCGATCTTAGCCTAACCTGAAATTCTTTTTGAATTTGTAACTTTTGATTTGTTAGACTGCATATTTTATCCTCAAATCAGTGTTATGTTTTTCTTTCGAAATTATATCTTCTTATGATTTGGTTCGATTTATAGGACTCAATAAACTATTCCTCACTAATTTCTACAATAGTAATAGGTCACATATCTCTTTCCTAATGTACTACATAATTGTTGTTGAAATGTAATTTATGTTTCAAGTTTGCAGTCATTTCCTTACCGTTCTTAGAGCATACCAATATATTTGAACAACCCTTATCATTTGAAGTACAAAGATGAATTTTATATACTTCATTGATATCCATTGGCTGTAAGAAAATTATATACTAAGAATTTTCTATAATACGATTAAGATAAAAAAGCTTTTATCCTATTGAATGTTTTCTGCAGGTCGCATAGGCTCTTGAACATCTTAGAGTTTAATAGCACCCAAAAAAGGATGTCTGTGATAGTGAAAAATGAGGATGGACAATTGTTGCATCTCACCATAGGTGTCGTCAAGTGTGTTTCAACTTGCATACCTTTAGTGAAGCCAATTGCATGGCAAAAGTATATTTCCTGCTAACCTATGCTTTCTAAACCAAGTAATTATCTAATGACTGATGTCATTCTTTTCTTTATTTGACTAAAATCTTGCACTAAACATCATTGGAATATATCTATATCTTCCTAAATGTTCATGATGTTATAAATTATTTTATATTTATATTCTCCTTTTCCCTTTAGTTCTCGATATGTTTCCAACAAATTGGTAAAGTCATGTATCCTACTATGTTCTTTGCATTCATGGCTTTGGTAGGACATGATTTATGTTCCTGTAGGATGTAGCTCTTAAAATTCTTTTACCTAGTCGTATATGGAGCCCTGAACTTTATTGAGGCACCTGAACTTGCTGCAACGCTTAGAGAGATGTCAACATGAAACCAAAGTGAGCATTATCTTTGTACTGGAGCATTCTGCAAGACAATACAAAATTTTCCTGGTGAAGTTTTTATTAATCATTTGTTCATATGTTTATTAGATGGTTGATGATGGTACAGATTCTTATATTCTATTTGAAATTTTATGTGCACTGAAACTTGGTTAAATAATATTTTGATATTATCTATATTACTGCAGTAAACTATTGATGTATTATCTTTATCGATTTAGTATATTAGAGCCTTATGTATTTTTTTCTTTTTTGATTTTCAAAGTATAAGAAATGAAGTAGGTAATTAATGTTTTTTTTCTTCCATTGGGTAAGATCCTTTCAGTGAATCTTCATACTTGTGTTTCTTTTGTTTCTTGCTATTTTGTATTGAAGTAAATCCAAGCTTAATATGATAGCACAATATTCTGTTTGATCAACTCCACAGCAAGGCTTAAACTTTTAATATATTTATAGGCTCTAGCCTTAGTGGAGAACTTGGAGAGATCAAAGAGAATGCTGACTCTTTATACAATGTTGTTCAACATTTATTAAAAATATCCGCACTTCAATAAATCATTTTCTTTCAAGGTACATACTGATTCTCATATTTGTTGTTATTCCTCGGGAATCAAGGCTGATTCAAATTGACAGTAATCAGGTGCTATATGTTATCAACATAGTTAGGATTAGTTTAACCTGGTATTCTTATTTTTCTTTTCTTTTGACTAATGAAAACTTGCATGAAATGCATGTTAGGATGTTGCAAACAAAGGGGTACTTCTACTCTGTGACTTTGTTAATCAGAACTTGGAGTAGAGTAAAAATGTGGAGTTGATTCAGGCAAGTTAGAGTGTTGTGAGTTACATGCTTCTTTACATGGTTAATATGCCATATCTTCTATATTTACTTCTATTTATATTTTCTATGGATTTCTCTCCCTACCCTTGGCAATGATAAGGGGAAACTCATCACTTTTTCTACTATGTATTTTCTTGTCTTAACTTTTACAATATCTGGTTGTCTGTTGTGATGTTCTCAGCAACAAATACTACATTTGATCAGAAGATGCTATACTACCATAACCAAAACTTAGATAATCCTACATAACATATATGCAAGACATGGTGGGTTTGGATATGGGGGAACAAAAAGAAACATGGTAAGACCTCTGAGCCTCTCAATTTTTGGTACTAGAACAAGTGTGTGATTTGATATGGATGCTTTGTTGCCTTTGGTAGATTTTGTTATTGGTTTTGCTGAGTTGGGCTGGCTTATTGTTGCTTATCTTAGTTTTGCTGAGTTGATTTTTCAGTTTTTGGGTTTGATACTTCAGTTATCCTGCATGCATGGTTTTAGTTTCCTGTGTTTGTTTTCAACAGTTTTGTTGTTGTACATGCTTGGTAATACTACACAAAATTGCCTTTGCTTGTTTC
The DNA here is from genome assembly GCA_029216955.1 of Iris pallida. Lineage (NCBI taxonomy): Eukaryota > Viridiplantae > Streptophyta > Magnoliopsida > Asparagales > Iridaceae > Iris > Iris pallida. The sequence goes on along the minus strand of JANAVB010041419.1, from coordinate 18,248,246 downwards.
TTATTTGTTTGGCTTATGTAATATTGTTGGTGGTTTCTGAGTTACGTGGGTAATACTGCTGGTGGTCTGTTTTCTTTAATTTGCCTGTATCAGATACTACACTTGTTCTCTCTCTCTTTCCTTGCTACAATAAAACATTAGCACACACTGCTCAGCAGCCTCTATGAGAACTAGATCACCCTTTTTTGAGCATTACTCCCAACTCAGTCAATGCCTCTGAAATAAAGTAGAGCAACATCATCTATCAGTAGGCCTGCCATATATGGATTTGTATCCCCTTATTTTTTGAGTGAGTCCATAGTTTACTACCAGGTAAAATGCTTGACATCAGACTCATAACTATTTATTACCGTAAATGGAGATGTTTCTTACAGAAACATAAAAACAGAGAGTGAGAACAGAGGGAAACACAGAGAGAGTGTGCAAGGACGAGAGAGAGTGTGGTGGAGGTCGGGAGAGAGGAAGAAGAAGAGGGAGGGGGAGAGCTCACCACTGGAGGCTCGACGGGTGGCGAGCACGGTGGAGGTGGTGGTTCCGTGCTCGAGCGGAGCACGGGGATGGCACTTGGATCTACTTTCTGGCAAGTCGGCGGCCACGGAGGCGGTGGCGTCGACCTGTTGTAAGGGGCCAAGAGGAGGTCAGCGCTGGAAGCAACATGGAGGAGTTGATGCCTCGACTAGGGTTTGCCGGCACTGGGGGTATGAGGTCATGAGGTGGCGAAACGCTAGGTGGCGCACGCGAACGACGACGGCGGCGGCGTGTTTCAGGGGAGCACCGTGGCAGGGCTTGGCCGGGGTATGGGATCTGGAGGCGGCGGCGCTCCGGCGAGGTGGACTTATGTGTGGGGGCAGCCGTGGATGGTCGGCCGGAGGGCTGCAATGGTGGTGGAATCAGCGTCGTGGTGGCCTTATCATTGGAGGTGGAGACAGGGGCCTCGGCGGTGGCACAACGTGAGGACAGTGGTGGTGATGTCGTTGGTGGGATTCGACAGGGAAGATGGAAAGGAGAGGATGCGGTGGCTGCGGTTGGAGGACAGTTCAGGATCGGCCGGCCGGGGAGGATGCTGTGGCTAGAATTAGGGTTAGGGTTAGGGTTGGTGACACAACACAGAAATTGAGTCGAGGTCGTGTCCTGTGTGACGGACACGATAGGGAGAGAATTGTGGATATTGGATTCTTGTCCGGTGTGTCGGACACGAAGAGGATGTACAGTAAATGTAACAATGAAATAGTGAAAAGACATCCGGGGTCGATCCTGAGACCGGCACGACTGACACGGAGAAAGGTGGATGATGGACACGGATACGCAGACACGACTATGGGCATGGTGGTGATGGATGGAAATTTTGGTAGTTATGGATGACGATTGCTCGTTGTAGGGAATAGGTTAGAAGGATACGAGGAGAAAATAAGGAGGCCCTCCTTATATAGGTAAAGATGACAAATCAAAATATAGATAGATAAGGATCAAAAATCCTAATAGATAAATGTTCCCCTTTATTTAAATCAAATAGAAATTTAAATCAATGCAATCTTAATCAAATATTGATTACAATAATAATTTAAATTAATAGTTAACATTACCAAAATAACTTAAATAATATTTGATACTTATCAGAAAATTTAAATCAGTGAATTTAAAATAGATCAATATAATCTCAATCCAATGATCGATCACACTAATAATATTTAAAATCTTCAAAAATAATTGAGATAATATTGTACATTTATCAAATAAGTATATTTACATAAATCTAAAATCATATTTAAAATAATTGGCAAATCTTTTTAATATTCAAAATACTTATGATTTATCTTTTATAGAAATAGAAAGAAAAATCTATTTTTGAAGCACAATAATAATAAAAATTCGAAAATATTTAAAATATTAATTTAAAATTTTGGGGCTTTATAATTTTTGTCTTACATTTAGTCCAAGTTGGCTTGTGGTGCCAGTGACTTTCATATAGTTTGAGCTGGCTTGATAGCGGCAATCCGTGTGCATGCCTTAGAATAAGTCAAGAAGAGTATGCACAGCTCGAACGATTTAAGAAGTATCTGCACGACACGAATGAGTCAAGAAATGGGTACACGGTATACAACACAAGTTTGGATCCTAAGATTTGGCTATAGCAGAAACACGTGCTTCGGCACGAGATATGGTGTCGTATTTTGAGTCATGGTCACTGAGTTCACAAGTGTATGCTTGAGAAAGTTGCACGATGAAACAGAAGAAGGCCATAAGGCGAGTATTAAGTAAACTGTACTAAGTTGCGAGACATGGCCTCGATGTTGTTACACGAATGGGGTTTTATGGCACGGCTACGTTGTTGTGTCACAAAGTAGACCAGGAGTATGTCTTAAAACTGATCCTAAGGCAAGATTAGAAAGACCACAAAAAGAATAAGTTGCAATTACTAAAATAGCGTATTAGTTTTGTATGGGTGAGTGAGGGGTTTACTCACCGGTACGGTTGTGTACTGATATTCAGCCAGTTTTTATGCGCAGATTACAAGTACCTGCTCGTTTGAGGCGGAGCTTGCTTGGACGCACTGAGGCATGGAGTTCCTTAGTGTTTCGAGACGTGCGGTCGCATCGAAGACTTCACCTATATGGGACGTAATGTATGGACATCGCCTTCTTCCAGTTGTATGTCCCGAGGCATGATCTTTTGTAATTGAGAGATGAGAGAGTTGAGTGATTGTATTTAGAGAATGTGAGCTTGAGTGACTTGTAAACTTGGCCTCGCGCCATTGTAATCTTATTTCAATGTCAATAAAGAGTATCATTTTGTACATGTCTTTGAAATGTTCAACTTTTTTGCTTGAGACTTTTATGCGACGACCTCGTTGTTTAGCCTGTAATCAGTTGTTATAAAATCCGAAGGCTTGCAACTTTATACAGACACGTGCTTTGATCCGAATAGCACGATGACTTCAACAACCATAAGCTTTTGATACGAAGAGCTTGCCGACTTCAAACAACAAGTGTAAAGAGCAACACTTGAAAATCAAAGCTTTACAACTCGAACAGACTTCTAACTGAGATTTCAACTTTGGCACACTAGAAGGTTGAAAGTTGGTTTCTTGGTGATAGAAAGGTTTAGACTCATAATGAATAGATAAGATGGTTTATAATGAATTGGTGAGTTTCAAGTGAAGAATTCAAAGTCTTTAGATAGGTTCACTGGGGACCGAGTTCTGGCAGAGTTCGGTATCTTAACATTCATAAATTCGAATGTTAGAGCCTGGCCTTCAGGAGGAAGAGGCTGACTATGAAATTAGGTTTTACGCTGACCGAGTTCAGTCCAAGTTTGGTCACCATAATTAGGGTTTTGGTTCAAGTCTGTATTTGTGGACTCGTTTATATGGTGGACTGAAATGTAGTGGGTAGGATTGGGTTTTAGGCTTCCTAGTACAAACTACGAACCCGATGTAAATTTGGTCCTTAAACAACTAGAAAATACAGAATCAAATATAAGGACACGAGCAGGCTGTAGACTTCTTGGATGATGACATTTTACTTTGACAACAGTCGTCCAAAGATAAACAGATCTGAAAATCTGAATACTTTTCGAGGGCTTCACCCCCGAACCCCCACGGGGGACGTTGCCCCCTCGAACCCTATCCACTGACCGGGCAGCGGAATCCCTGGAGATGTCGTAGGCGGTTCAGAGAAATCTTCTGGTATAATGTCGTCTTTAGCTCATCATGATTTTTTCATTACATACTCCTGGTTTGATCTTTCTTACTGCTTGTCTACAAATACATGTTAGAAGAACAAAGCATTATGATATATTTGATGTACGGTAGGACAATGTTAAGTTTATGTATAACATGATAGTGGTTGCATAAATATTAGTGATATTATAATGTTGAACTTAATCGACTAGCCATATTCAAAAACATGATACAATCATTGGGCTAACACACATCACACTGGGTATCCGCTCATACTCATTATTTTACTATGACACATCCACACATGTTTCAGGAATACTTCCTGCACATACACATGACACCACACACAAACACACACTCTATGAGACTATAATCTGGACACTCATCTGCACATAGGTCTGTAGTATCCTACTGCACCTTCAGTTAAAACTCCCCACACACAGCTACACGTATCTTGCACACAAGGGCACACCAAAATCTGCACACTACTTATTGCACAACTGCACGCACTCGAACACAGTCACTTCTCAAATACTGAGCTACACTCTCTCAAACACACATCACTGCTACTCTTTGACACTGACACTGATACACACTCTCTTGAACACGATCACTTCTCAAACTCTTACTGCTACCTTTTTTCAGGAGCCGAGGGCATGAACTGTTGTTGTTGCTTTCAGAGTTAGAGGCATGAATTTTTGGGTTAAATATTCAATTTCAATGTTTCCTTCATTTGAGTATGTGTCATTTGATTGGGTTTGAGTTCTTAAATTATTTTGCAGATTGTTTCTTGAAATGTACTAATTCTATCGAGACTGATTATGGGTTTTTAGTTGGCTACAGATCAAGGATTCGATCAATGTCCCCAGGAGCGATCAAGAGAGGATTACAAAGAGTGGTTGAAAATGTTGAAGAGAGGGTTTTATGGTAGCTTAATTAGCACTTTCATCTTAGAAGCTCCTTAGCGTATTTTGTTATAGTTAGACAATGTGTTATATATTTTAGTTTATTTGTATATATAGTTTTTGAATGCAAACCTTATGTGGTTGGATATTGTACAAACCATATATTTTGGTTTATTTTGATATGTTATTGGATGTTTGTGGTGTAGAAACGCGTATTTGTTAATATAAAAATTATGTGCATGTATTATATTTCTTTGATGTTTGTTATGTTCTGGACTCTGTTGATATTATGTGTGTGTTCGGTAATTGACAAGGGAAGCATATATGTAATTATGAACAGAATTTTGGTTAAACAAAAATTATCTTCTTGTGACGGTTATAAAATGTCGACAAATATCTGAATTTTGTTACAAAATATCATTTATTAACGGATAAACATCAAGAAAGATTTTGTTTTGACGGTCATTACATGTCATCTAGGTCATAGTGAAGAAAAGTTCCTATTTACTTTGACGGTTTTTGGCTATGTTTTCTTGACGGTATAAAACCGTCAAGATTTTTTTATTTGATGATTTAGAACCATCAAGAAAATAAAACCAGAAACCGTAAAAAAAAATGAAAACTTTTCTTGACTCAACTCTAGATGACAGATGCAGAACCGTCAAGAAAGCTCTTTATTGATGGAAAAAAAACTGTCAACAAAATTCATTTTCTTGTATGGAAGTACTGGGTTTGTTTGAGCTCGGGAGCTGGCTCGTTACGAGCTTGCAAGCTGACTCATTAAGTTTGAAATCAAAAAGGGTTGTATAACAATATGGTTGTGTGCATTATTAAAAAACTTTTTTACTTGAGTTTTTATAAATAAATTGTTAATATTATATGTACTTGAATTCAAGCCAAACTACCATGATTTCAAGCTCGAATGAGCTTGAAATAAAGCTTAACGAGCTTGAAATCAAAATTAACGAGCTTGATTTTGAGTTTATCGAACGTATTTATCAAGCTTGCTTAACGAGTCGAGCTCAAAGCAAGCCAAGCTCAAGCTTAATATAAATGAGCTCGAGTCAAGCTCAAGCTCTAGAAAAAAAAAGAGAAATTTTGAGTGGCACCCCACTTTTGTTTACCATATTTACAGTGCACCCCACAAGTTTACAACAATGTAAGCTACCCCCCACTTTTGACGGTTTCCGTCCCTAACTTACGGTCAACCCCTTTGACCATTTTTTTTGACCAAAATACCCCTGTCTTATTTTTCATATCCTCCTGTGTTTTCAGTGTCTGCCCCCTGTCCGCCGTCGGCGTGCCTCCGCCGCCCCCCCTTCGCCGGGCCCTAGCAACGCCCCCCTCCCCGACCTCGCCGCCCCACTCCCCGACCTTCCCGACCTCGCCGCCCCCCTCCCCGATCTCGCCGCCCCACTCCCCGACCTCCCCGACCTCGCCGCCCCCCTCCCCGATCTCGCCGCCCCCCCTCCGGCCCACCCTCTCCCAGCTCAAGCGCGACTCCGCCGAGAACCTGCGTTGGATCAGTTGCAACACGAAGTCATCCATCACTCGGACGTTCTTCTTGCCGCGCCCCCTCCGCCGAGAGTATCTATGCTTTCCTAGATTCCAAGAGAAGTCCCTATACTAGCAATCAAGACCTGGATGTCAAAAACAGCTGAAGAGGTTGCAGCCCTCAAGATCTTCTTCGCTAGCTTGGCACCATTCCTTCAAAACACGACGCTGCTGAAGTCTCGGAGAATTTTGGTGGAGAACTCATAGCTTGCAAGCTTCCTCCGATGGCGCCACTGATCGCTGTCTACCGCAAATATTCCATCTCCAAATAGATCTCTCAGTAAATCATGGTTGCGTTGCCCCTGTACTCAACCCAAAAAAAAGGGGGGACAGCAAGGTCGGCGAGGTCGGGGAGGGGGGCAGCAAGGTCGGGGAGGGGGGCAGCAAGGTCGGGGAGGTCGGGGACGGGGGCGGCGAGGTCGGGGAGGGGGAGGGGGGGCGGCAGCGGCGACGGGGCGCGAGAGACATGGTGGAGAAGTCAAGAGGTCGGGGGTATTTTTGTCAAAAAAATTGGGTCAACCCAGTTGACCGTCCATATTGGACGGAAAACGTGAAAAGTGGGGGGTATCTTACATTATTGTAAACTTGTGGGGTGCACTGTAAATATGGTAAACAAAAGTGGGGTGCCACTCAAAATTTCTCAAAAAAAAAGGCAATTGATAAAGGCACCGCATAATTTGATCAGGGCTAGCCCATTTGTAAGTTTGTATTATTTACAAGTTTGCCATTGAAAAAATTTATTAGGGCTAGTCCATTAGGTAGTATAAAAGTCAATTGTTTTATTTCTCTTCTCTTTCTCTTCTTCCTCTCAAATTTTCTTCTAATCTCAAATTTTCTTCTAAACCCTAGATTGAGATTGCTCTTGTCCCTACAAAAATCTTCCTCTTGTCCCATATTAAAGCTTTTGAACATATCCAGTAGGTAGTAGTGGGCTAGAAAAGTGGAATCCTGAGCGTACATCCTGCATGCTGTCACGCGCGCGCGCGAAGAAAGATTGGAAGTCCTGTTTGTATGTGGACTGTCAGGAAATTGGGCAGTCCATCACAGAACTTGCTGTGAGCATGGACTGCCCAGGAACTGGACAGTCCACATACAAACAAGGACTGCCCAATTTTCTGGCAGTCCAACAAACTGAATGGACTGCCAGAAAACTGGGCAGTCCTAAGTCACAGCATGTGAAACAAAGGATGCCCATTTTTCTGGCAGTCCTTACTGTATGTAGGACTGTCCAATTTTCTGGCAGTCCTGAATACAGTAAGGACTGCCAGAAAAATGGACAGTCCTTTGTTTCACATGTTGTGACTTAGGACTGTCCAGTTTTCTGGCAGTCCATTCAGTTTGTAGGACTGCCAGAAAATTAGGCAGTCCTGGTCGACGCACAGTTTTCTCGTTCGTGCATACTTGTGTTTAATTTAAATGGGTAATTTTCCACTCCGAATGTAGTTTAATTCAAGTGGGCTACAGACAATTGAAATAAACAATATAATGGATGCTTGAATTTTTCAATTTAATTTCTAGGGTTTTGGAAACAAATAGAGAAAGAATTTGGGTGCCATCGATCTTCTTGAGAAGAAAATTTGGAAGAGAAGAGGAAGAAGAAGAGAACATTTCTAGGGTGGAAGAAATATCTAGGAATTTCAAATTATCTTCTTGCTTGGGGATAGAGAAATGGTGAAGGAGAAGAGGAAGAAGAAGAAGAGAGGAGTTAGGGTCTAGGAAGAGAGAGAAAAAATTTTGCAAATGAGAGAAAAATTTTGGGTTTAGGGGAATTTTACTTTGGGACAGCCCAAAATCAAAAAAATGGGCTGTCCTGAGTAAAACACAAAAAAATCTGGGCTAGCCCCAATCCGGGCTAGTCCTGATCAAATTGTGCAGTGCCTTTATCAATTGCCAAAAAAAAACACTTATCAAGCTCGAACTCGAGCTCGATTAGTTCTAGCCAAGCCAAGCTCAAGCTTATAAAAGCTTGGCTCGTCTTGGCTTGATTGCACCCCTAATTACCATCTATGGACATGGGACTGGTTGTGGTGGGTGCTTCCAGGTGAGAAGATTAATTATCACCTTTATTCTATCTCGTATAAACCCTAAACTTAAACATTGCCAGTGTCAAGTAAACTCTACTGGTTAATCTCACACACATATTGACATTCATTTTGAGCAAGATATGGTGCAAGAACACACGACCCTGCAACAACAAAGGAGTTGGAGTTATGGTGATGGATCTCACCAAGGCCAACCACCATAATTTCGTGCTCAGTGTCCATGCTTTCATTCTCATGGAAAAAGAAGGCCAAGCTGTTAGAATTTTATAGTACCATGTTGATTCATGAGATAAAGAACATAAATTAAATTGCGGAAGCGTACCTGAATCCATTGCTAGACTTGATCGAACGTTTCTTTATTGGGTTCGATCTTCCAACTTGCTACGACCCTTAATGGCAAAGAAGAATCCGAATCATTTGTCCCTCTCTTTCTGTTGATGGGGATGCGGAAGAGAAAAAGAGAAAACCTCTCTTTCGGTGGCCGTATAAGTTGGGGACCATAACCCTAATGAATACACATATTTATATATGTGTTGATATTTCTAATTGGGCCCCTCATCAAATTAGAATTATCTCCGGTATCTACACATTAATTCCATGACAATTATACCCTTAAACCAATTTCCAAATAGATCACTTTAATTTGCCTTAATTATTTAGATAGCCCAACACAATTAATTTTACATGTGTGGCCCCATATTATTGAATAATCCAACAATCTCCTACTGGGCCACATATGTAACATTTTAATTGTGTTAACCTTAGTGAGCTCATAAATTGCTATCTTAATCCTTAGGGTATATCCGGACAATCTCCTCCATTAACCATATCAACATAGGATCAAAGCGGCATTCGTCACATATAGCGTAACTAAACCATCAATGGTCACATATACCAATATAGCTAAACGACATAGATCAATCATGGATGCGTAGCATGAAAATTACACGCAATGTGATCAATACATGTCTATTTCCAACTGGTCCTCCTTAACTTTAATGAGATCAATACTTTAATATAATGAAAACATAATGAACTGAATTTTCATATATCTGATCAGATAAATATCCAAAATATTTTAATACATAAATGTGTCCAAAATCAAATAGCACCCAAATACATAAAATACAAACTCCCACTAAACTGACATATCATCAAATGAGATAACACCCATATGAGCAGTATGCTCATGAAAGACCTTGGGTGGTAACCCTTTTGTGAGCGGATCCGCTAACATGGAGTTTGTCCCAATGTGCTCTATGTACACTTCACCATTCTGAATTCTCTCCTTCACAACTCGGAACTTTATGTCAATATGCTTTGACTTATACGAGCTCCTGTTGTTATTAGAATATAGTACTGCTGATTTATTGTCACAATACAACTTGAGTGGTCTTTCAACACCCTCCAGAATGCGCAGCCCAGTGACAAAATTTTGCAACCATATTCCATGATTAGATGCCTCAAAACATGCTATAAACTCTGCTGCCATAGTGGACGAAGCTATGAGTGTTTGTTTGACACTCTTCCAAGATATAGCTCCTCCAGCTAACATGTAAACATAACCTGACGTGGATCTCCTGCTGTCTTGGCATCCAGCAAAATCGGAATCGAAATACCCTATGATCTCCAGCTGATCCGATCTCCTATAAGTGAGCGTGTAATCCTTTGTTCTCTGTAAGTATCTCATGACCCGTTTGGCTGCTTTCCAATGATCCATCCCAGGGTTACTTAAATATCTACCTAGAATTCCAACTATGTACACAATATCCGGACGCGTACACACCTGAGCATACATTAGACTCCCCACAGCTGATGATTAGGAGATCAATTGCATTTTCTTAATTTCAAGGCTATTCTTAGGACATTGATTGAGACTGAACTTGTCTCCTTTAGCGACTGGGGTATCACCTGGTTTGCATTCTTGCATGCCAAATCTTTCAAGCACTTTATCGATATAGCTCTTTTGTGATAATCCAAGAATACCTCGAGAACGATCTCGATGTATTTGAATTCCTAATACAAAAGAGGCGTCACCAAGATCTTTCATCTCAAAGTTATTTGATAGAAATTTCTTAGTGTCATGCAATATGCCTATATCATTTGTGGCAAGCAGTATGTCATCAACATACAAAACCAGAAAAATAATTTTACTCCCACTGAATTTGTGATACACACAATCTTCAACAACGTTAACCTCAAAACCAAACGAGGTAACAACTTGGTGAAATTTATAGTACCACTGACGAGAAGCTTGCTTGAGTTCATAAATGAATTTTGTCAATTTGCAAACCATATTCTTTGGATCTCCCGACACAAAGTTTTCTGCTGCACCATATAAATAGTTTCGTCAATGTAACCATTGAGAAACGCCGTTTTGACATCCATTTGATGTAACTCAAGATCAAAATGTGCAACAAGTGCCATGATTGTTCTAAAAGAGTCTTTCGAAGAAACCGGAGAGAAAGTCTCTTTAAAATCAATCCCTTCCTTTTGAGTAAAGCCTTTAGCTACAAGACGTGCTTTATACTTCTCCACATTACCCTTCGAATCCTTCTTTGTTTTAAATATCCATTTACAACCAATGGCCTTTACATCTTTTGGTAATGGAACAAGTTCCCAAACTTTATTGTCTTGCTTGGACTTATACTCCTCATTCATTGCATCAATCCACTTTTGAGAATTGGAACTTTCCATGGCCTGGCGGAAGTTGATTGGATCATCTTCCAATATTCCATGGTCTTCCTCATGTTCCTGGAGAAATATGATAAAATCTCATGTTCCTGGAGAAATATGATAAAATCATCCGAAATTGCATTTCTTCTTTCTCTGGTAGACCGTCTTAATGGCACCAATTCTTGAGGTTGTTGAGTTTGTTCCTCAGGAACAACTGCCTCATCTTGAATGGGGGGTGCCTCTATGTTGTCTTATTGAGGTAGCTCAACATCGACTTGTAGAGGTAATTCAACATTATCTTGTTGAGGTTCCGGATTCACTTCTTGATCAATGACAGGTACAGAAACCTGCACATCATCAAAAGTGATAGTAGGGATCGTAACCGATTCCTCCTCAAATACAATGTCCCTAACTTTATTTCTTCCCCCAAACTCAACATCCTCAAAAAATATAGCAGTTCCCGTCTCAAAAATTGTCCTTTTTGTGGGATCGTAAAATTTATAACCCCTTGATCGCTCCGCATAGCCAATAAAGTAGCTACTTACAGTTTTGGGGTCCAATTTCTTTTCAATGGCCTATAAGGCCTTGCCTCAGCTGGACAACCCCAAATATGTAAATGCTTCAAACTAGATTTTCTGCCTGTCCAAAGCTCATAAAGTGTTTTTGCAGCCGCTTTAGTTGGCACTCTATTCAGAATGTAAGCTGCTGTTTTAAGTGCTTCACCCCAGAGTGACTCAGGCAAGGTAGAATGACTAATCATACTCCTCACCATATCCTTAAGAGTCCTATTTCGTCTTTCAGCTACACCATTCATGCTAGGTGATCCTGGCATGGTGTACTGTGGGACGATTCCACATTCCTCTAGGAATTTAGCAAACGGTCCTAGACGTTGTTCACCTGATCCATCAGATCTACCGTAGTATTCTCCACCACGGTCAGACCTGACGACTTTTATTCTTCTGTTGAGTTGGTTCTCAACTTCAGCTTTAAATGATTTGAATACGTCCAAAGACTGTGATTTCTCATGAATGAGATATAGGTAGCCGTATCTAGAATAGTCGTCTATGAATGATATAAAATATTCTTGACCATTCCAAGAAGCCGAAGGAAATGGTCCACAGATATCAGTATGAATCAATTCTAAGACTTCTGTAAACCTATTGGCACCTAATCTCTTTGTTTTGGTCTGTTTTCCTTTACACATTCAACACAGACATTAAAGTCTGTGAAATCAAGGGAATCCAAAATTCCATCAGACACAAGTCGTTCAACTCTATTTCTAGAGATGTGACCTAATCGCTTGTGCCATAATGAGGCTGAATTTTCATTATTAATTTTGCGTTTAGTACCACGTGACTCCACATACAAGGTTTCATTGTAAGATGCAATAGTTTCAAGTGAATATAGGTTATCATAAACATTAAGGGTACCACTACCAACAATATTTGAATTTAAAGATAGACTAAACTTATTATTTCCAAATGAACAATGATAACCAGATTTGTCCAGTAAGGAAACTGAAACTAAATTTCGTCTAAAAGGCGGTACAATAAAAGTGTCTATCAAATTCAAATAATAACCGGTTCCCAATAATAACCTAAAATGTCCTATTTCTTCCACTTCTACCGACTTGCCGTCACCCACATAGATGTATCTTTCACCATCAATTGGCTTTCGGTAGCTCAGACAACCTTGTATAGAAACACTAGTGTGGGTAGTAGCACCAGAATCTAACCACCATGTATTTCTAGGTACTGAAGCTAAATTATCCTCAGAATAGACCAAATTGAAAAATGTACTTTTTCTTATGTGTCCTGACTTGTCACAAAAGAAACAACCCTTAGTTTTATATTGTTGTTTCTTTTGAGCTAGGCCCTCAACAGCTTCTGTATTTCTTTTCTTTTTGCCCTTAAAATTTATCCCATTAAGCATGGAAATTGAATTCGTATTGGCAGATATTATAGCAACATTAACTGAAAAGAGAACAAAAAATAAATAAACAAATATGCTCTAATTAATAACCAAAGAATAAAAGATAGTCAAACAAATTCAAATAATGGTGAACCCCATCTCAAGATACCTAGTGCATCATTAATATCAAGTCTTTGGACAGTGATATTAACTGCAAGTGGTACTCTTGGTGTAGTGATCAAACGTTGACAATAAGTCATGTCAAATAATAAGCCTATCTTTGGATCGGGTTATTATTCACATGTAAACCGTATAATTGTCACACATTTATCACCACAAGTATGTGTGTAATTCGGTCAAGTATTAACCTTCCTTTGGGCCGGCTAATACCCGTATGAATATACACACATAAACATCCGACATCCCTCGTAGACTATCTACGCAAGAGAGGTCACTTTGGCGACATCTTGTTTCAATGAGTCTACTTAGAATATTGGACAACTATTGCTAGTCATAAAAGGTACCCCAAAAAAAATTGAATGTTGACTAAATTTTACAAAACTGAATCATGTCCAAAAACTTTATATTCATGCATGTTCATGAGATTATTATTCAAATAAAGTAATCAAAAGCATAATCATGAATTTTAATTTGACAAAATTGTATATTATCAATATAACAAAATTCATGAAATAATCTACGGAGGATATGCATCCAAGGATAATATCAAATAATGCATAAAGATTACTTTAAATAGAATAATCTATAGAAGACCAAATATATGCATTAACAGATTTCATCAAATCTAAATAATCTACTAAAGACAAAATAAAATAATCTAAATCACCAGCATTATGGTATTCAAATCACTGAAAACCCATCCCATTATAATATAATCTTTAGTATAATAAAAAATATATTATAATGGACTTCAGCATTATGGTATCCCTGGATGGGATGGGTATTCAAAATAAAATCATCTACTAAAGATTCCTTTGCTCAAAACACCAAGTGCTGGTGGTTCATCTCGATTGGTGGAAGCAAGTTTATACGAGAACCTGATTCTAATAATGGACTTCATGGCAACCCTGAAGATGATACTCCAGAAATTCTGAAGGACACTCGTCAACCTATCAAGACAGTAAAGGCTACGTCTCCTAATCAGAAGAGGGTGTCTCCACCACATTAAATCTTATGTATATTCTTAACTTTCCATAGTCCATATTGATCTTGATGGGAAAAAAAATCAGAACCCTAAATTAAGTTAGATCTAACGATCTATGATTTCTGAACACCAACAAAAAATTGAATCTGAAACTTCAAACTCATGAAACAAACAAGGAGGCTCTGATACCACTTGTTAGAATTTTATAGTACCATGTTGATTCATGATATAAAGAACATAAATTAAATTGCGGAAGCGTACCTGAATCCATTGCTAGACTTGATCGAACGTCTCTTTATTGGGTTCGATCTTCCAACTTGCTACGACCCTTAATGGCAAAGAAGAATCCGAATCCTTTGTCCCTCTCTTTCTGTTGATGGGGATGCAGAAGAGAAAAAGAGAAAACCTCTCTTTCGGTGGTCGTATAAGTTGGGGACCATAACCCTAATGAATACACATATTTATATATGTGTTGATATTTCTAATTGGCCCCCTCATCAAATTAGAATTATCTCCGGTATCTACACATTAATTCCATGACAATTATACCCTTAAGCCAATTTTCAAATAGACCACTTTAATTTGGCTTAATTATTTAGATAGTCCAACACAATTAATTTTACATGTGTGGCCCCATATTATTGAATAATCCAACACAAGCCATAAACTTGGACAAACTCAAAATTGTGGATATCGAGTACAAGCGGTAACTACAAACGACCACAACCTAATTTTCAGAACCATGATAAAAAAAAACTGCATAACTAATAGAGAGAGAAACGAGTTAAATGGACAATTAATTTTTTTCCCCAATTTTATCACAAGAATAAAAAAAATTACAATATTAAAATTTGGTCCCGATATAAATCAAACACGCAACCTTATAAGCCAAAGTCAAACACTTAACCATTACACCAAAAATAATTATTTATTTTAAAATATATATGTAAAAATTCCACCAGACCGTCTAATCGAATATTTCATGAGATGTAATTTTCGAAAACTTCTTTTTTCGGCATCCATTTCGTTAAACTTTCTTTCTCAATATAAAATTTTCTGGATTATTAATTGGATTACAAATCGTTGTATACCATAGATAATAAATCTACTTTTTATACTTTAACAAAAGCGAATTTGGAATTAAATCGACAAAAAGAAAGTAAAAAAAAGTTGTTTGTGCTGGGAAAGAAACGCGGAAACCTTTCCCCAAACTAGAGAGTACCTGCGAGAGAACCGAGCAATACAACGCACGAACCAAAACAGCAAAACAAACCACGCAGACATAGAGAATTTTTGACGTGGAAAACCCTTGCGGGAAAAACCACGGGACGATCGGAGTCCAACCCTGAGAAGCCTCCACTAATAAAATAAAGGATTATACCCTCTACAAACTTCTCCCGATCCAAATCGGATCCCCACAACACTTGGAAGCAAGAACAATGATTATAAGGCTACGAAGAACAAGAACGACGAGTAGAGATTACCTGAATCCGATTCTCCTCCGAAAAGACCTTCAATCCTCCGTCTTCTCTCCCAAAGTTGTAATGGCACTCTTGCGTCCTTCCTCTCTCTTTTCTTGTGTGTTCTACAATGATTAGGGTTAGGAATAACCTAATATTAACTCCCCTAATCCGCAGCAAAATCTGGACCATCAGATATGATCCAACGGTAAAAAATTATCCTGAAAAATGCTTCAGCCCCGACGACACAGAGTTCGGCCAGAACTCTGTATTCTGACTCCAGAATGGTTCTGGAACCAGGGGGACAGAGGTCGGCCCGAACTCTGCCCCCATGTTCCAGAATATCTCCAGGTAGCTTACCGAGCTTCTTCGTCTCCTCCGACTGGCCTCGTCACCTCCCCGAGCTTCTCTGACACACAGACGGTGCTCGTCGCACTCCGGGGTCTTCTCCACACAGGTTGGGAACCCCACCCACTCCAACAAATCTTCCCCTTCACAACTAGGTGGAGGAGGTCGTCATCCCGACGATCTGCCTGCAGTACTCAAACTTTTCCCTCGATAGGACCTTCGTGAGCATGTCCGCTCCATTGTTATCAGTATGAACCTTCTCAAGCGTCGCGTCCTTCTTCTCAACCACATTCCGTATCCAATGATACCGAGTCTCGATGTGCTTGGACCGACTATGAAATGTCTGGTTCTTCACAAGGTGAATAGCACTCTGACTGTCGTAAAGCAAAGTATACTGCTCTTGCTTGAGCCCCATTTCCTGCAACAGCTTCTTCATCCACAACAGCTCCTTGCAAGCCTCCGTCGTCGCAATGTATTCCGCCTCCGTCGTCGACAAGGCAACACACTTCTGCAACCGCGACTGCCACGATACCGCTCCTCCGGCAAACATCATCACATAGCCCGAAGTCGATCGTCTCGTGTTTACATCTCCAGCCATATCAGCGTCGGTATATCCAACCAGCTTCGGCTCGTCACCACCAAAAAAAAGTCTCAAATTGGCAGTGCTCTGAAGGTATCGTAGAATCCACTTGACCGCACTCCAATGTACCCTTCCAGGATTTGAAAGATACCTGCTAACTGTGACAGCTGCATGAGTGATGTCTGGCCTCGTACACACCATAGCATACATAAGGCTCCCCACAGCTGAAGCATATGGAACCCGCTCCATATCTTCTTTTTTGTCCTCGGTAGATGGACACTGCTCCTCAGTGAACTTAAAGTGGGCCGCAAGGGGGCAACTCACTTTCTTCGACCCGTCCATACCGAAACGCTGAAGTACCCGGTGAATGTACTTCTTTTGGGACAAGTGTAGCAGCTTGGACTCTCTCTCTCGGCTGATCTTCATCCCAAGAATAGTCTTTGCTGCGCCCAAATCCTTCGTAGAGAAGGCCGCGCCCAGTTGGCGCTTCAACTCCGCTATCATAGTGGCATTCCGACCCACTAATAGCATATCATCAACATAGAGCAATAAAATGATGAAATCATCCTCGAAAAAATATCTTAAAAATACACAGTGATCCGACGTCGTCTGTGCATAACCATGCTCTCCCATAAATGACTCGAACTTCCTATGCCACTGCCTCGGAGCCTGCTTTAGACCATACAAGCTCTTCCTCAACCGGCAGACCAAATGTGACTTGCCCTTCTCACAGAATTCCTCTGGCTGCTCCATGTATAACTCCTCCTCAAGATCACCGTGGAGGAATGTCGTCTTCACGTCAGCTCGATCTCCAAGTCGAGACTGGCTGCCAATGCTAGCACCACCCGAATAGACGAATGCTTGACGACAGGAGAAAAGATCTCATCATAATCTACGCCTTTCCGCTGACCGTAGCCTTTAACTACCAGCCTCGCTTTGTATCGAGGGCGAGTAGCATCATCTGTCTGCTTCACTTTAAACACCCATCGATTCTTCAAAGCCTTCTTGCCCTTTGGCAACCGCACCAGCTCATAAGTGGAATTAGTGTGCAAGAAACTCATCTCCTCCTGCATAGCCTCCATCCACTCCTGTCTGTGTTCGTCTTCCATAGCCTCTGCAAAACTTTCGGGCTCTCTCCCGTCAGTCAATAGCACATACTCACCCGGTGAGTATCTCGTAGATGGTCGACGCTCTCTGTCGCTCCTTCTCAGTGGAGCCACTGGTGTTGGCTGTATATCAACAGCCTCCTCCCCTTCAGGAACTGCCTCCCCGGCATACTCATCCTCTTGAGGGACACCCTGACCACCATCAGCAGGCTGATGAACAAGGTTGGGAGCTACTCCATGTACTGGCTCTCCCATAATTGGATCCTCTGCAATGTCCTCTGGAAACTGCTCGAAGCGAAATGACTCTAACTCAGGCAATTCCTCAGCCTCAGAAGGCGTCTCGAAATCCTGAGTGTTGGTTATGGTCTGATCCTCGACGAAAACCACGTCCCTCCTTCTGTAGAGCTTTCTTCCCACTGGGTCGTAGAGTCTATAGCCAAACTTATCCCGACCGTAGCCGACAAAGACGCATCGCCTCGTCTTCGGCTCGAGTTTGGTCCTCTCGTCCTTCGGTACATGCACGAAGGCCTTACAGCCAAACACTCGCAGGTGATTGTATGACGGCTCTTTGTCGTACCATACTTTGTCAGGCACATCACCCTGCAAAGGAGCACTAGGAGATAAATTAATAACATAAGCAACTGTGAGAAGAGCCTCACCCCAATAACTGTCCGGCAAGTTTGCTTCTGACAGCAAACACCGTACCCTCTCCATCAGTGTCCTATTCATGTGCTCCGCTACACCATTGAGCTGAGGTGTCTTGGACGGAGTCTTCTGGTGTCGTGTCCCCTGCTCTCTGCAATAAGCATCAAAGGTACCGATGTATTCACCGCCGTTGTCGGACCGAACACACAATAACATCTTGTCCGTCTCTCTTTCAACCGAGGCCTGAAACTCTTTGAAAGTAGGCAGCACCTGATCCTTGGCCTTTAAGACATAGACCCAAACCTTCCTGAAACAGTCATCAATAAAAGTTACAAAGTAAGATGCACCACCAATAGATTTTACCTTCATAGGAACGCAGACATCCGAGTGAATCAACTCGAGCAACACCGGCTTCCTTGAACTTGGGTGACTTTAGAAAGACACCCTATTTTGCTTTCCAGCTAAGCAGTGCGTGCACTTCTCCAACTTTGTAGACTTGAGCCCTGGAATCACCTTCATGTTCACTAAGTAGCTCATCCCCTTCTCGCTGATATGGTCGAGCCGCCTGTGCCACAACTCGGTAGACACATCACTGACTGTGTTCACCTCCTGTGCCCCTGTCACGACCCGCTCCCGAATAATCGGACACGAGTCGGACACGCCCAGCCTTCATTGTTAGACACAATGAAGTAAGCTGTACCAAGCTAGGAAAACTAACCAGATAAACATGAAAGTATAGAATCACAGCAACTATATAATGTGTCCCAACCAGAAAAGAGATACAATATCTGAATTTATTACAATTCAACTATAAGAGTCTGCTAGTCTCAATACATGGAAAGATAAATGGAAAACTAAATGAAACTAGGCCTCTGCAGCCTCTAGGTCACAAGCAGCTCCAGCTGGCTCAGTAGGGAAGGCAGTATCCTGTCCATAGTATGTGTCACACAAAGCCTCCATCTCACCTATCATAACATATCCAGTCAGGAGCGGAGCAAGTACAATTCTAGGTAATGAACAAGACATCATGAAATGAAGTACAAGGGAACATGGAAAGTACAGAAAAATACAGGTGAATAAGTACATGAAGAACAGGGTAAAGTACATGAAAGAACATGAATGTAAGAGCATGAATGAACATGATATGTAAGCACCTGAAAGAACATGATATCACAGGAAATAAGTACAAGGAAATCTCCTGAACATGTGTGTAATGCATTTGAAATATAACTAACTATGTGACCGGCTAGGGTAAGCACCTGAAAGCACCTGAAAGCACATGAATGGTGACTTAGGACCCGCGTGCACGATGCGGGGTCTAAGCTAAAACACACCTGAGTTGTTACTTGGGATTGGTCACATAGATAGTATATTTCCCCTCCCCAGATACAAGTAATAAGCACAAGAGAACAAGAGCACCAGAAAGAACATGACGTGTTGCAATTGTGTCACTCAAGGAAGTACAGGAAAGATAATGTAAAGTACAAAACCGTAGAGTGTACTTGCCTTGCTCCAGGAAAGTACAAGTAGGCAATAGGGCTAGGTATCCTCCTGTACAAAATAATGATGTACAAGTTGATAAGTCAACAATCTTAAAATAGCTATTCCCTAATCTAGAAAAAGTTACCTTAACAATTAGCCTTAGTGCTAATCCTGATAAAACTATTTTACCTATAGATATGGCTAAATTCATAATCTAATTGACTAACACTTAATTTAAGGATTAATTCTAATCAAGGCTTCCAATTATCATAGTTAAATGCCATTAACCTACCTTAATAAAGTCTTCCAAAGATAAGGGTTGACTTGTTTGGAACCCCAAAGCCTTGATAGGACTCAGGTATAACAGGGAACCCAAGTTCATTGACTTTCTAAAAAAAATGAATACAAGAATCCAGTTTATTGCTAACAACTAGCCTGTACTAATAGGGGCAGACACTGGACTGAACCAAGCATCCAGTTGATGCCCAAATCAGTTTGGGTAGTCACAAGCAATTTGAAAGTGATATAGCCAATCCCAATTGCCTGTCCTGAGATTCAATCACCTCTCAAAACTCTTCTATTCAAAGTGACAGCCTCATGAACCAGCAAATTCTTACAGAGATAGGGCATTATGACTCAGGTAAGGGTATACAAGTCCAGTCCATAAATGCTGAATCAGAACAGGTCCTGGACAATTCAGTTACTGGACATTTCTTAATCACTGAACATTCAAGTCATTTGAACAATTCGAATCACTGAATATACAAGTCACAGGAACAATTCAAATCACTGAATATACAAGTCACAGGAAATACAAATCACTGGACATTCCAGTTATGAACTCTTCACATTACTTGAACATTCCAGTTTCCCTTGAGATTGCCCATAGGTCACCTGAGATTTAATATCAGATTCCAGGGAGGAATCATCATGTATAAACCCCATATTCATATAACTTCCAAACCCAAACATTTAGAACAAAGAAAATAACTCTTAGTTCAAAATCAGTCAACCCACCATACTAATTCAACTTGTTCCAATCCTGCAGCTAGGTTCTCTAGGTGCAATGCTAAAATAGAGCTATAGACATAGAGCCCAAGTCCAAGGATCCCAGATTTCTCCAATGGAAAAATACCCACAGTTCAATGATATGCCCTGGTGCATCCATTGAACTGTTTGGACTGAAAATCAATGGAAACAACTTGGTAAACCAATCCCAAGTTAACAGGGAAAAATCTGAACTCAAGATAAAATAAATGTACAGTTCATACTTCCTGTTAACATTGATCTCAACAAGGCATCCCATAGTAATAGATGAAACCCAATATGATTCCAACAGGATATTAAAGCTCCAGTTTCAACTGGACTCCCATTCCCAGCTCAATTCAAACCATTGCTCAGAATAAATTCGAATGTACTGAGATTGCTTCCTCAGTTGACTGAGAGAAGAAAATCAAATGCTAATGTGCCCAAATCCTCAGATTGCCATTCGAATCAACAAGAACTTCGAGGAACATATAGAATCATATGATCACCAGTTCCATATAATCACAGAGAACTTCAGGAACATATAGAATTATATGATCTCCAGTTCCAAATAACAATATCAACCCAGCATAGGACTGAACAAGGCCCAGTCATAGTCTCAAGTCCACACTACTCAGACAGTGATGGAGCTACTGATAATACACACATTAGAGCAGGATATGGCTGAACCATATTGCACATTCCCAGGAACACAGGGAATTATGTGCTGCATAAAACGGGTTCAGAAATGGATCATAATGCCACAATGAACTCGGTTCATCATTGATCCACAAGCCAAAATAAATCAGTTCAAACAATGAACCACAATGCTAAAATAAATCAGTTCAAACACTGAACCATGATGCTTGTGATATATCCCAGGTTCATCAAAGAATCATGATGCCTGCAATATATCCCAGGCTCATCAATGAATTATGATGCCTGCAGCATTACATTCGAACCCAATTCACCACACGAGTTAACATAGGGAGACAAATAAATTTGCAAGAAGAAATTATAGCTACCTGACTGTGTTCTGAAGAAACTGTTGTTTCAAGGATTGGACACAATCTCTGCTACCAAAGAATTTGTGCAATTACTGCTCAGGCATTAAAACAAACACATGGGACACGAATCAATAGGGTGCACTGTACTATTAGGAAACTGACCAAAGAAAATATAAATGCTCTATCCAAATCACCTGATATAATTTCCAGATCCAATCCCAAGCTAATTCCAAAACAAATTGATCTATAATTCTGTTCAAGGAAAGATGCACACAGTAGATCAAACGATTGATCATACCAGAACGAATTAGGCGAGAACTTCAAATCCAAAACTCACCAAAATCGATCTGAGCGATTAGAAAGGAATTTCGATCGTTCCAACGATCTTAAAACGAGCCCACTGTTGATGTTGGGGAAGAACTGCAACAGGCTCAGTCGTCGTGAAACTCTCCTGCAACCGCCATGGCCAGCTACACGATCCAGGAAGAAGAATTTTTGGAGAGAAGGAAAGAATTCTTATCAACAATGAGGATGGGGAGTAGCAGTTATATAGATCGATCGGCTGAATGTAGCATGAGAATGAAGCAAGTGGCGGGAAAGGATGCTACAGTGAAAGTTTGTTACGCTCAGTAGCTGAATTTTCAGTTAGAGAGTAAAAGGAATTTGAAACCTATTCTTCCATTAAGAAGAAGCAGAGAAGAGCTTAGTTAAAATAGGCCATCACTCTAATGGGCCAGGCCCATTGGAGTAGCCCATGGGTTACTTAAAAAATAAAATAAAATAGATTTTTAGCCCTATCTTATTATCAATTAACAATTTAGGTGAAGTCTAAAACATTATATATATATAAAAAAAATGTAATGTAAATTTTAAAGAGGCGGGGTTACAGCCCCCTGTGCACTCCCCTCCATATAGTAGAGATCGGACTTCTTGCTTCCTCTGGCAATCACCATCGAACCTCTGGAAAGCTTTCATTGACTATTTCCGAAGAGACAGAAGAATCCCTCGTCATCCAACCTTCCAACCGACACCAGGTTGAAACGGATATCAGGGACATGACGAACATCTTTGAGAACAAGAACTGCACCCGTTTTCGTTCTCAAATGCACATCTCCAACGACAACCGCCTTCGACACATCTCCATTGCCCATATTCAACACTCCACAGTCGCCTGTCGTGTAGGTGGCAAATAGTGCCCTGTTGTGAGATACATGTGCTAAAGCTCCTGAGTCCACCAGCCAAGAATTGTCATCGCAGACGAGGTTTATAATAACCTCATCACCTACGACGATCACATCGCCTCCATGTATCGAGGCCGCCGCTGTAGTGTTCTCATCTTGCTTCCCCTTGTCGCCCTTCTTCTCTCTCTTCCAAGCAAAATAATTGCGCTTGATGTGGCCCTTCTTGCCACAGTGGTAACACTCCGAGTCCTTGTACCGACCCTTGGACTTTCCCCTGCCCTTGTCTCTGCCACCACCTGAACCCCTGCTTTTGCCCCTTCCGCGGCTCTCTGAAACCAATGCCTTTGAATGGTGGGATATGGATGAAGTGCCCTGAGAATGTCTCCGCATCTCTTCATTCAGCACCCCGCTCTTGGAAAACTCCAGACTGACCACGCCCTCTGGAACAGAAGCGATCATAGATACTCGTACGGTCTCCCACGAGTCTGGCAATGTACACAGCAGCCATAGTCCCTGAACTTTGTCGTCGAACTTGACTCACATTGAAGACAGCTGGTCAACCATGCCCTGGAAATCACTCAAGTGATCCGTAATAGACGTCCCATCTTTGTACCGCAGACCCATCATCGTCCGGACCATGAACAACTTGTTTACCCCGGTTTTCTTCGCGTACAAAGATTCCAGCTTATCCCATAACGTCTTCACGTGCTCAATATTGGCAACGTGGTTGTACACGTTTTCATCAACGAACTGCCTGATATATACGCACACCTGTATATGCTCGAATTTTCAGTCCTCCTCGGATTTATCACGGGGCTTCTCGGATGCAAATACGGGCATATGCAGCTTCTTGACAACAGCAAATCTTTCATCTTATTCCACCAATAATGATAGTTGGTGCCGTTCAGGTTCACCATGCGCACCGGCTTTGCGTCCATCTCTCCTCTCCAGTTTTCTGTCAACTCCTGACACCCTTTTGAATTCCAGAACCTGGCTTTTATACCACTTTGTTGGAAAAGAAACGCGAAAATATTTCCCCAAACTAGAGAGTACCTGCGAGAGAACCGAGCAATACAACGCACGAACCAAAACACCAAAACAAACCACGCAGACACAGAAAAATTTTGACGTGGAAAACCCTTACGAAAGAAACCACGGGACGATCGGAGTCCAACCCTGAGAAGCCTCCACTAATGAAATAAAGGATTCCACCCTCTACAAACTTCTTCCGATCCAAATCGGATCCCCACAACACTTGGAAGCTAGAACAATGATTACAAGGCTACGAAGAACAAGAACAACGAGTAGAGATTACCCGAATCTGATTCTCCTCCAAAAAAGACCTTCAATCTTCCGTCTTCTCTCCCAAAGTTGTAATGGCACTCTTGCCTCCTTCCTCTCTCTTTTCTTGTGTGTTCTACAATGATTAGGGTTAGGAATAACCTAATATTAACTCCCCTAATCCGCAGCAAAATCTGGACCATCAGATATGATCCAACGGTGAAAAATCACCCTGAAAAATGCTTCAGCCCCGACGACACAGAATTCGGCCAGAACTCTGTGTTCTGACTCCAGAATGGTTCTGGAACCAGGGGGACAGAGTTCGGCCAGAACTCTGTCCTGGGGCAGAGTTCGGCCCGAACTCTGCCCCCCTGTTCCAGAATATCTCCAGGTAGCTTCCCGAGCTTCTTCGTCTCCTCCGACTGGCCTCGTCACCTCCCCGAGCTTCTCTGACACACAGACGGCGCTCGTCGCACTCCGGGGTCTTCTCCACATAGGTTGGAAACCCCACCCACTCCAACAGTTTGGTTATTAATGAAAAAGGTAGGACCTACTTATACTTTACCAAACAAAGCAAATGATAAGAGCACTACAACAATTGATAGGGGTAACACAGGATAGAGGACAACACATTTAAGTCAGAATTTTGTTAGGTGCTTAATATAATATTTTCTAGGGGGCAACATCACTCTCATTCTTCTCTAACACAATGTCCCTTTTCATTTTCCTCCTTTAATCCTAATTTAGTGGTATATACTCCATAATGAGGCATTAAGATCACATTAGATGAAACTTTTGAACCCATTATAGGGGTTTTAAATAACAGAAATCGACACAGCCTTTGGGAACGACGCAGGGCTGCCAAAATTTTGGCAGTCCTATTATAGAGAACTCTATGTATTAGGAGTATCAAAAATTTTGCAGCCCTAGTATAATGAATTCTAGGACTGCCAATTTTTTTGTAATCCTATGAATTGAAACTCTATGTATGATGATTGTCTAAATTTTGCTACACATAAAAGTTGACAGAACTACCAAAATTTGGACATTATAATACATAGGACTGCCAAAGTTTTTAACATATTTTTATTCTAATCATATCTTTGTATCAAAATACTTCTACAATTAAACTCAAAATTTAAATTGTGTGCATATCCAAGGCTGTCAAAATTTTGGCAATACTGTGCATATCAACACTGCCAAAAATTTAACAGTCCACTGTGATTCGGACGTGCCTGTTTTGATTTTGAAGCTTTGAAACTCTATTAATGGAGTTCGAAATTTCAAAAATAGTCTGAATAGACTATCTATTCATAAACTTCAGAAATAGTCTCAATAGACTATCAATTCATAAACTTCTGAATAGTCTAAAAAAACATGGATTAATGTTTAAGGATTTTGGAAGGAAGATCAAGAGGCTAATTTTTTTAATACTTAAAGTTGTAATATTACATAACAATTTTAAAAAAAATGAGTTGCACCCCATTTGTTCACCCAAATTCAAGGTGCACTACATCTAATTAGCATGATGCAAGACAACCTTCCACTTTTGACGAAATTCGTCTTTCACTAACAGTCAACTGCTTTGACTAATTTCTTTGACAATAATACCCCCGTCTTCTTCCACGTGCCCCCCTTTGTTGCCTCCTCCCCGCCGCGTGCCTCCGCTCCCCTCACTGTTGCGGACAGCCGGAGCCTCATCACCCTCTCTCTCTCCTATCGTGCCCCCTTTAGCTTCCCTCCTCCCCGCTGTAGCATCGGCAGCAGCGATGCAGCGGCAGTGACGACAACATCAGCGACGGCAGCAACCGACGAGGGCGCACGACGGGCAGCGGGAGGTGGGTGGCTCCTCGGCATGCGGCCGCATAGGGGCCGCCGCGGAGGTGTGCACACGGTTGGAGGGTGCGGGGGGAGGGGGGGGGGGGGTCGTGGGAAAGAAGATGGAGGTGTTTTTGTCAACAAAATTGGTCAAAGCAGTTGATCGTTAGTGAATGACGGTTTTCATCAAAAGTGGAGGTTGTCTTGCACTATAGTAATTGTGTGAAGTGCGCCTTAAATTTGGGTAAACAAGTGTTTAAAATTTATAGGATCTCACATGTACATAGATATTAGGGTTTGGATCTCAAAATTGGCCGATGTTAGAATTTTGGTCTCGAAATCAATGTTCATTAGCCTAGGTGAATATGGATTTGGAGACAAAACTCTGACATCTATTAATTTTATGATCCAAATTCTAATATCCAAGTATATGTGAGATCCTAAAACTAAATATTAAAAAAAAAATATTGAATTTTGATAGATATGTGTTGTCCCATCAATTATTATAGTGCCCTTGTAGTTGTTGCGTCCACCGTCGGAATAAAAGTTGCTTGTATGACTGCGTTGATATAGATAGCAAGTGGTGTTCTCTACTTTTACTTTAGGCTCCCATGTGAAGAAGCACTTTTGTCCTCCCACTGTCACAACCAAATAAATGCACACGTGAATCATATACGAAGAGGAGCCAATCAGCCAATGTTTCCCTTCCCGTACTCACTTATTCCAACAATCAATTTAGGCACACTCTATAACTTACACTAATGTAGCAGTATATTTATGCAAATTATTATTTTTTTACTTAATTATTTTTTACATCTAATAATATACTTTTTTTACATCAGCGTTGCTATAAAATGTGTTAAAAAATATGTCCCATAGATTATTATTTACTACAGAAAATTGCATAAAAAGCATTGAAGTTTTATATAATTATAAAAAAATATCAAGTTTTTCTAAATTTCATTTTGAGCATCCATACGGCAATTGAAATGCCGTAAGATGATGTCAGCTTACGTCATCGTAAATTATACCAGATTAAGTAGAGGGAGAGAGGATTATGTTTAAACGACAATTCGAAAGCCGTTCGCTGACGTCAGCTTGCGGCATTTCATTTGTCGTTTGGGTGGTTTTAATTTTTCTTTTCTTTTCTTTTTCTTTCTTATGGCAACGGCTCTTTTTTCTTTCTTGGGGAAATGGACTGCCTTAACAACGGCTAGTAACGGCTATTTTTTCTAAAACCTATATATACTGGTTGTAGGCAGATCATTTTTTTTCTCATCTTCCAAATTCTGTCCTTCAAATTTATCTCCCACATCTCATCCGGCACTCTTCTACAGCAGCAGTCTACTTAGGTTCTGGGTACAACAAAGACGTCAATTTTAACCTACTTCCAACTTGAGGATCAACGATATACTTTGCAGGCTACTTCTTTCTGGTGCAGCAATAGTAAAATTTTATAGTCTCTTTTTTAATTATTGATATATCCAAAAAAATTCATGGATCAGACACTCACATTAATCTGCTATCACGAAGGTGCTCTAAACGGATTATCGTACGAAGATGGCACAGCTAATCTTATTTCTACTTATCAAAGTATTTCATTTTAAAATATAAGAAATATTATTATAGAACGTTATTCTATTAACTATTCTTTCATAATTAGTTTTTTTTTTACTGATACCTATTTAGTAATAGATAGTGAAGAATCTTAGAGATTTATTATTCAAAATAGGCTTAATTGCACTTTGCTACCCTCAACTATTCCGCCTTTTCAACTTGATACCATAAACTTTTTTCGTAACAAATTGGTACCTCAACTATTACTTTTTTTCAACTTGATACCTAATTTTTCAAAAATTCCGAAAATGCCCTTCCCTCTTCCTTCCCTCCACCCCCTTCCCCACTCCGGCCACCCCCCCTGCTAGCTCTGGCCGCCCCACCCCCCCTGCTAGCTCCGCCCCCCCCCCCCCCCGCCCCCCATCCCCCCCCTGCTACCTTCGGCCACCCCCTGCCCCGCCTCCCGCCCCGCCCTCCCTCCCCAGCCCCCCTCCTCCCGTGCTGCCGCGGCCTAGGGGAGAGGCGGGGGCGGGCGGGCGGCCGGAGTGAGCAGGGGAGGGTGGGGGGCGGGGGGCGGCCGGAGTGAGCAGGGGGGGCGGCCGCAGTGAGCAGGGGGGGCGGCCGGAGCGTGCAGGGGGGGAGGGGTAGGGGTAGGGGTAGGGGCATTTTAGTCCAAAATAACATCTGGGTACCAAATTGTTACAAAAAATAGTTTAGGGTACAAAGTTGAAAAATGGTAATAGTTGAGGGTAGCAAAGTGCAATTAAGCCTTCAAAATAATGTAGATGCATCCTGTATAAAAATTTATATTACCGCAGCACTGAGGAATATTAGCACAAATATTACTCATACTAGTGCACCTGTTTTTAATAGCCAAAATTTACTTTCTGGAGGTAGTACTTCCAACCAAATAAATATTGACAATGAAAGTAGTGATGATAGTGCCGACCTAGTAGAAGATCTAGACTATTATTTACAGAAAGACGACGATCCTTCACAAGGTTGTACTCATGAATTATTTTTGCATAGAGAGTTTTCTTCCTCTTATGAATTTAGAAATATTGTTCGAGATCTTGCAATTCGTCATAATTTTAGTGTTAAAAGCAACCATAACAATTCGACAAGAATTATATACAAATGCAAATCTTCATATTGTTCTTGGAGAGTATACGCTAAAGCAGTTGGCCAAAACGATACTTTTTTAATTGAGACATTTGTATCACAACATTCTTGCACAGGTATGTTACCA
Organism: Iris pallida; assembly: GCA_029216955.1. NCBI lineage: Eukaryota > Viridiplantae > Streptophyta > Magnoliopsida > Asparagales > Iridaceae > Iris > Iris pallida. The sequence goes on along the minus strand of JANAVB010041419.1, from coordinate 18,219,574 downwards.
CAAGGACAACATCGACAAGCTACTGCTAAATGGATTTGTGAAAAAGTAATAGGTAAAATTAGAGACAATAATTCTTATAGCGCTTGTAATATTGTAAAGGATATTCTTAAAGAATTTCGAGTATGTGTTACGTATTCAAAAGCTTGGAGGGCAAAAGAACTTGCATTATTCAAAATTAATGGCAGTTATATTGATGCATACGGTAGTCTTAAAAAATACGGTTTTATAATTATGGAAACAAATCCTGGAACGAAGTGTTTTTTAAAAAAAATCGTAGGAAATAATATTTTTCAAAGAATATTTATATGTTGGAAGGCATGCATAGATGGTTTTTTGCGAGGTTGCTTACCCGTTATTAGTGTTGATGCAACTTTTCTTACATCTAAATTTTAAGGTAATTTATTTGTAGCATGTGCTCATGATCCTAACTATCAATTATATCCAATTGCTTATTGTATTGCTGAAAATGAGAATACTGAATCGTGGACATAGTTTTTATAATGTTTAAAATCTTTATTTGAAACTTATTTTGATCGGTGGGATGGTATCTCATTTATATCTGATAAGCAAAAAGGTTTAATTCGTGGAATACATGATATCTTTCCTAGCTCTCCATATTTTTTTGCATTCAACATTTTAAACAGAATATGAGAAGTCAATGTACTAGTACACGACAATATCAAGTATGGTTAGATAAACTTGCCCACTCTTATAATGATGTTGATGCAACCGAATGGTTTGAAAAGATTAAATCTGCTAATATTGATATTTTTAATTGGATTGTTGGGACAAACGATACAAATCGTAACTTTTCACATTGGATTACTGCTTATGCACCATGTCCTAGACTAGATATTAACACATCGAACATTGCAGAGAGTTTTAATAATTGGATTAAGAATTTGCGTGATAAACCAATCACCACATTGTTTGATGGCATTAGAGCTAAAATTATAACTATGCATAAAAAACATAGACGAATTGCTGAAAATCTGGATACACACTATTGTCCTAGGATGTTCAAAACTATGGCACGTATCAAAAGAGAGATACATCATTTTCAAATGCTGCATATTAATGCATTTAAATTTGAAATATATGATCATGAAAGTAGTAGACGATATATAGTGGATTTAGAAAATAGAATGTGTACATGTTATCGCTGGCAGCATACACTTTTACCACATGTACATGCTTACTTTTCTTGTCAATCTAGTAACTTGCAAGTAGAAAGCTATTATCCTGAACAATTTTCAGTTGAAAACTTAAAAGTGTATATGCGCCATGTATGCAAGGGATTCCATCTCCATATACTCCAGAAGCTGAATTGGTAAGAGGTGAAATTGGAGTACCGAACGTCGGACGTAGAGCCGGCAGACCAAAAAAAATCATTGTTTGACAAGGGAGCTGGGAATAAGAGATCTTCATTACAGCAACTGCGGGGGCATTGGACACAACAGAAGAAAGTGTACAAGAGCACCAAATTTGGGTCAAGATTAACTTTAACATTAGTTCATAAAATAGTTTTTACACATCAACTACATCAAAGTTAATAATCACCTCTATGCATCCTATCATAATGCCTACGATCGACTGGCCTAAGACCCAGTCTAGCCCGCCTAGCCGCTGTTTGCTCCGGTGTCTCCCCTGGCAATGGCTGATAGTCATCGTCGGCCTCTTCTGTAGTGTTCTGGGTGTAAGGCGATGGCGGTGTGTCAAATATTGACCTGCAGGTATCCTCAGCAAAAGACCTCCAATCAAATTCACCGGTGTTTGACGGCGGCAAGGTCTACTGCGAAGGATATCCCCACGGCCCATGATCTCGTTCAAGCTGTGACCAAGTCATCGCCTCCTGCGACTCAAGGCCTCCCATCAAATTAATCGGTGCTTGCGATGAACTCAGGCCAACCTCAAGTGTACGAGAAGTCCATGGCGACCAGGTCTGCTCCGACTGACATGGCTGCGACGAGCCCTCCCCGGCAAATAGAGACGACGAACCCTCCGCCGAACCCTCTCCCCAACGACGTGGATGTCTCATTTGGACATGACTAATAGGTTGATCCTCAGGGATCTCCAACGGTGGTATAGGGGGCATATGTGGTCGACGGAGCGTTTGCGTCGATGACTGCACCAGTGAATGTAGATCGACTGAGGGATCCTAGGAAGCGGCTTCCCATTGGTCCAGCTAAAATGGAAAATGTATTTGATTTGATTTAGATTTATGCATGTACCAGTGAATGTAGACATGTATATATCATTATTTATTTGATTTATATTTATGCACATACCATCGTATTTACTTGTATGGTTCTGGCACGATGACTATAATCATCCATTGCTCGTTGAGTAACCCGAGCCTCCTCAAAGACATATTGGCGATTCTGGATGCGCGGAACACCGTACCAGTTCAAGAAGTGATATGTGCCAATGACTGCAGTAATTGTACAATTAAAATATAAGCTTTACTAGAAATTTGACCTTATCTATAAGTATTATAATTTGAAACTTACACTCATTGTCATCATCCACAACGGCCGACATGTAAGTCACGTCATGTGTGGTATATCAGTGCTCCCATCCTAAACAATGTTGCTGAATTCGCGCCATTCTCCGTGATCTTCCAATACTTGAGGGCAGAGGGTCTAACGGTACGACTTGTTTCAACCCTAACTGTCGCAGAACACGATCAGCGGGATGAAACATAATGTACGAATTGTACATGACATAATATCTATGTCTACTACTCTCAACGACATCATCTATCACCTCTTGCGGGCACGATTGAGGAGTCCAGTTTACCTATGACACATTTAAATATTATAGTTCATATTGTATCGACAAAGCTAAAAGTGAAATGTAATAAAAATAAAATATTTACCTCGGTGGCAGCTATTGTATCGAAATTGTTTCGATAAATGGATACTACTCGTGTAAGACAGTGAGCGGGATCCGTATGGTCGGAGTTCCATCTAACTCTTGTCGAAAAGATCCGCCGGCCTAGTGGGATGCGGCTAAGTGGCCGACCGATAAAAAAATATTCATATGACCATAGCTGCAGATCAAAAATATGGACCAACATTAAAATTGTGTAACAGACATAGCTGTAAATTTACTCGGTTTATCAATTGTACCTGTATGAGAGTCACACAGCCGGAGATAACCCGATGCAAACTTTCCCCTTCTCTAACAGAAAGAAAGGTAGTCATCGAACTGTAGAGATAGGCCAAGACTGCTGCACCCCAGAAATATGGTGAACGCTGGCCCAAGTTTTCAAAAAAATGGGAGAAAGTAAGCGAAAATCTTGTTTGCCGTGCCATCAGGAAATAAAAGACACCCACAGAGGCTTAATAAGTAGGCTCTGGTGCAGCATATTACCTGAAAACAAGAAAATTTGTTGGTATTAAATTGGAATATTATAATTCAAGTGTACAAAATATGTATTACGTACCCGCGCGTCATCTGGAGTAACAAACTCCGAGACCATGTGGTCAATATGCTGGAAATTGGTACGAAGCCAAGTAAGCTTGATACCAGCACTGGTACCTTGATCTGGTGCTGGATCACGTGCTAAATAGGTCCTGATGAGGTCACCCACATTTGCACTCTCATCAAAATAGACAGGGGTACCGTTAATCTGTAACCCCAAGATCATCGCCACGTCGGCCAAGGTAATCGTCATCTCACCAACTGGAAACTGGAATGTGTTCCGTACCGGCCACCACCGCTCGACCAAACTCAAAATGTGATCCCTATCGTGACGTCTGAGACGAACTGCGTCGACGTGGAAAAATCCAAATGACTCCACAAGTTATTTTTGAAGAAATGATTGCTCTCAACCGTGACGCCATTCCCCATGCTCACGTAATCTAACCTCTGGAGGATAGTCATATAACTGTAAAATATTTTTGATTAATTCATGAGTTTTTTTATTCTAAGAAGCATAATTTATTCAGCAGAAAAATTACCGATCCTAAGAATACGCGGACTGAAATGTGGGACCATCGCTCCTCAACGATAGTAGGTGTTGTTGGTCCACCAGGAATACGTCCATCGTTTTTTGTTTCCATCTGAAATATGTCATAATTAAAACTATATTTAACTAAATTTAACCACAGCTTTTTGGGTAGTTAAAATTATGTCACGAATAAATATTTCTATAATATTTTCTAAAAAAAAATACACAACCAAAATTTTTTTTTACCCCTATAAGAATGGTTACATTGTGGCTGCTGCTCTCTTTCATTCTCTCTATAAGAATGTTTGTTTGAAACACAAAACCTAAGCTTTATATTTTTTATTTTTTGACCGGTTGGTTGGAAGGAAAAATAATATTTAATTTTTTTTATATTTCTTTTTTTTTACTTATTTGCTCTCATTTAATGTATTGAAGCTTTTTCTTACCTACAGATCTCAAATCCAACTGCAAATTTTTTTTATATTCCCTTTTTTTTTACTTATTTGCACCCATTTAATGTTTGAAGCTTTTTTTACTTATTCTTTTTTTTTTCTCAAGACGTCCAAATAGAAATTATGGAAGAACAATTTATTGCTATTGTGGATTAATTAGCCCATTGAAAATAAATTTAATATTAGTTACAGTAATATTACGTCCAAATAGAAATTATGGAAGAACAATTTATTTTTGGATTTTTGACACGTTTAGTAATATTTAAGTTATTTGTTTAAGTAATACATGTGATGAAAATAAATTTGTACCAAGATTTGTAATTTCAGTTAGAATTAATAAATAAATAATTACGATAATAGTCATGACTAATAAATTATTAAGTAAGACTATAATGATGATTATAATGATGATTACTAAATTATTAATTAAAATTATTATAATATATAAATAATTAACTATAATTATAATTATGATTAAATTATTATTAATTAATATTATAATAAAATTGTAATTAATAAATTATTATCTACGATTATAATTATTAATTAAGATTATAATTATTATAAAATATTAAATAATATAATATTAGTTACAGTTATCTAGCTCCAAATACGGTTTACAAAACATGCCCTAAGTTAAATGGCTGAATAGTTCAGGACTAACCGGACATTTGTTAAAAGATTTTTTTTCCAGAAAAAATTTAAGATGAAAACCTACTATTTAAGATTTTTTTTTCCCAGTTTTTCATCATTTCTATTTTTAAGAATTGATTTTTTTTGTATTTATCAGTTTTGTTTTTCCCAAAAATATTTATATATTTGTTAAATAAAAAATAATTTATGACAAATAGTTTTAAATAATATTTATCCACTTTTTTGACGGAACTAACCGTTTTTAACAAGTTAATATTGATTAAAATAATTTAAAAAAATAATTTTACTAGCAAAGACTATTTTTTCTTTGTTAATATTTATCCACTTTTTAACAAATATTTTTGTTTAACCGTTTTTAAAAAATAATTTTAGAAGTAACCGTTTTTAACAAGATAATATTAGATAGCCAAAATTTTAGGCAAATGTTAAAGGTCACCCCCAAATTACTAAGGGCAACCCTCTTACTAAGGGCAACCATGAATTTTTTTTTTTTTTACTAAGAGCAACCAAAGTTGCACAAGTTTACTAAGGGCAACCCTCTTCCCCGTCCTCCTCCACGCCATTGCTGAACCTCCTTCCTTCCCTCCTCCTCGCCTTTCGGTCCTCCTCGTCGCTCAACCCCTCCTCCACCTCCTCCTTCTTCACCTTGACCTTCCTCTCCTCCCTGTCCTCCTCGAACCTCCGCCGCCTCCGCCTCCGGTCATCGTCCCCGTCTTCCTCGTGATGGTCAAAATAACTGGAGTTCAAACAGACAAAGAAGGTTCCAGCCTAATAATCGAGGTTTTGATGGGCAACATCCATATCGAAGCTCATCGGGCCAACAGTTCTCTGGGGAACAGTGGAAGAGCCAACCAGCAAGACAACAGTCATCTGGAGAACAATGGAAAAATCAACCAGCAAGACAAAAGCTCTCTGGAGAACAATGGAAGAACCAACCAGATAATGGCTCTTCAAATCAATTGGGAAATAGCTTCGTAAATCTGCATGCTCCTACTCCGCCGCAAAGCGGCATAGACTGGACAAGTCTTCAGGGTGCTTTGAACAAAATTCTTCCTCCAGCTTCGTCTGCCCACCTCATGACCTCTGGCCACCGCTGCAGCCCCCCTTCGCCCGCCGCAGGTTCGCAAGGAAGACGGACTGCAGGCCTTGCCTGCAGTCCTATCTTCACTTTGGACTGCAGGCAAGTCCTGCAGTCACTGTAGGTAAAAAAAAAAAAAAGGATGGACTGCAGGCAAGCCCTGCAGTCCTCCATTGACAGGAGCGAGGTGGCCCTTAGTGTTTTCAAAATTGTAAATTTGTAATTCTTTTTAAAGTTTTAAATTGGTGGCCCTTAGTAAAAAGGGGTGGCCTTTAACATTTGCCAAATTTTAATACAGCGTTCTGGATCTATGTTTTCTCCACTACACCTTGTGTGACAATTTGGATATGACTTGTCAACCTCACCTGTCAAACCCTTTTAATAAAGGGATTTTTTGACTTTCATCCCACTTGTTAATATGCATTTGTACTTACATCCCATTTTTTAATTTTTTTAGACTTACATCCCACTTTTTGTCACTAAAAGTATTTATTTTGTCACGAAAAGTATTCGTTTTGTCACAAAAATTATTTTTCGTGACAAAAGTGGGATGTAAGTCAAATAAAATTAAAAAGTGGAATGTAAGTACAAATTTATATTAATAAGTGGGATGAAAGTCAAAAAATCCCTTTAATAAACGAATCGAGTCCAAGCTAAAGTTGGCAATCGATTTGACACAATTTGACCCATTTATCAATGAGTTAGGTTGGGAAATCTATACCTCACGTTGACACAAGATAACCAACTCAAATATCTAACAAAACATTAATGGGTCAACCGAAATTTGACCCGACTCCTAGGCAGTGCCAACACGTGGGGTTGAATTGTCTTTACCGGAGCTTAGAGCATCTCCAACGCTACTATGAGTTTAGAAAAAATGGTTGCCATATAGGAATGACAAACTTTTATTACAAAAATTCTTCTCCAATGCAAATGTAGAATAAAACATGAAGTTGACATGGCAATAACATGACAAGGAGAATGTAAAATTGGTTGTCTAGATCTAGACAATGCACTTCACAATGACTTTGTCTCCACATCATCAATTATGAATACAAATATTTATAAAAAAGTTGAAGAAATGGAGGAGTTGCCTTGGAAGTTGAAAAAAATATTTTTTATTATCTTCTCAATAATTTTGCATTGGAGAGAGTTTTTCTATCTCGTTGTCTTTTGAGATATAGTTTTGCCACATAAACAAGACATTGTCTTGTGGCTCATGCCACATATGAGCCACCTAAGACTCACAACACTTAACAAGACAATAGGGTTGCATCTCCAACCCTATTGTGAGTTTGGAAAAAATAGTTGCCACATAGGAATGACAAGCATTTTTTTCAAAAGTACTTCTCCAATGCAAATGTGAAATAAATTGTAAAGTTGACATGGCAGTGACATGGCAAGGAGAATGTGAAGTTGGTTGTCTAGATCTAGACAATGCACTTCACAATGACTTTATGTCCACATCATCAATTATGAATAAAAAATATATAAAAAAAAAGTGAAAAAATTGTCTTGGAAGTTGAAAAAAATAATTTTATTGTCTTCTCAAACTTTTGCATTGGAGAACACATTTTTATTTAATTGTCTTGAGTGAATATCATCTTGCCACATAGGAAAGACATTGTCTTGTGCCTTATGCCACATAGGATTCACATCACAAAACAAGACAATATGGTTGGAGATGCTCTTATTTTTGATTGCCTCTTGATATTTCTTGTGGACAGTTTATGGAGGATTATCTGCGACCCGGATCTCTAAAATGTCACGTGGGACTCAAAAATTGTTCTAAACAGAAGGAGTTGTCCAAGTTCAAAGTTTGACAAATTTATTCCTGGACCGGCCCTACTCCTAGGAGGAAGAAGTAAGGCCACGTTTGGTTTGCGGAATTAGAGCATTAGGAAAAGAAAGTGATTCCTTTCATTTGTTTGAATGTCAAAGAAAATTAGGAGGAAAGGAATTTGATTTCCAAGAGGAAGAAAAATAGGGAAAAAAGTGGTCCTCCCACCAACCCAAGGATTCATTTTCCACTTCTAATGATCCACTTTCCCTCTCAATTTTCTTGATTTTTCCAAACACCGAAAATGAAATTGATTGGAATTGCAATTTTTCAATAGAAAGGAAATATCAGAGAATCAATTTAATTTCCTTTCCTTTCCTTTCCGCGAACCAAACAAGGCCTAAGAGTAGAAGGAAGAAGCGGTGGAGACAGTAGCGGAGCTTGTAACTCCACTTTCCTGATAATTGGAATTTTTCTTTTAGTTTTAATATTATAATGTCAATTAAGCAATTTAGAAATTTTATATACTTTAAAAAATATGTGAAGCTATTATATATATCATAATTTTCTTTTTATGTTCAGCCTTGGGTCATTTCTTCTTGGGCCTTCATTCATGGGCTTTTCCTCTTTAGGCTGGTTAATAACAACCCATGCATATACTACAACTTTCTTCCCAATTCAATTGAGATTTAAAATCTCAACGAACACCCTTCTCTCTAACCAACTTGGCAGAGAAGGAAAATTGATTTCCCGCCTCTAGTGTGCTTAATCCCCACGCCATCCCCAGCTAACTGCCTATATATTTGTCACGACCTGCACCCGGATATACGGGTACGAATACGTGGGCCACGCCCAGCTTACGCCGCGGTATAGGCGATAGAACGCTGTCAAGTATACTATACTAACTACAATATCCAAGATCCATAACTATGAAATGTACTCATGTCACATCACGAAAACTAAGGAAGATAAGACAAGAAATAATGACAATATCACTAGAACAACTAGAATCTACAATGATCATAAGACAGGAAAATGAAGAAGGAACAACAAGACTAACTAAGGATAACTACCAGGCAACTCACATAGAAGAATAGTGAGATCCACCTCAGCTAGCAACATCATGAAGTCCAAAACTGAGGGCACAACTACTCCTAAAATTTTATCAACATATCCAGTCATGATGGAACGAGCACAAATCTCAAATAACAGTTCTAGTTAGACGATATTGAAAATGTAGCAGTAAATAGAGAGAATATACGAGGTAAAATAATGTGTACATGAATCATGGTAAGGCATGTCAAGACTGTAACTGAATGTAAGAACAAGAAAACAGTATATATCATGTACAAAAATCTGGAACTATATCTATGTGAGTTTAGTATTAGTTTCAACATGTGATCGGCTTAGAACTTGATACAATGTTTGGCCTGGCTAATCATACGTGAGTGTATGATTAACACTATACAATGATGATACAATAATCTGTGGGGTATTGATCACATATCTACGCTAACACCCCTATCCCTGACTAATATAGTGGATCCAGTCATGACACGTCATGACACGTGATTCTCTGAGAAGGTAGCTAGCCTTCGCAGGAATCCTGTCTATACAATGCACAAGGAACTAGGAAGACTTGCACAAGGCATACCATATATAAGAGGAATGACATCTTATGACGGGATCCAGACAAATATCAATCCGTGTGAACAATGTGTCAAGAGAACAAGGATATCTACACTAAATATAAGAAACAAAGACGATATCATAAAACAAAAATATTATCAGAGAATGTACTCGCCTGTGATCTGGTGGAATATGTCAACTGGTCCAAGAACAGTGCCTCGAGGACCTATAGGTGGAATACTGTATCAATATAAGGGTTTGGAAGTAAAATCAAGTCATACTAAGTCAACTAGGTCAAGGAAAGTCAAAGCAAGTCAACTAGGTCAATCTAAGTCAAGGGTTGACTTACAGTTGACTTTCGGTCAACTGGTCAACTCTGGTCAACCCTAGGTCAACTTTAGGTCAAACTTGACTAACGTTGACTAACAGTTGACTTTGGGTCAACTGGTCAACTTCGGTCCAGTTCCAATCAATTTTATGCTACGGTTGACTTCCGGTTGACTTTTGGTCAAAATAGTCAAATGTGGTCAACCAAGGTCAAAACCAGTCTAACCTAGGTCAAATGTTGACTCTACTTCGACGTTCAGTCAAAGTAGTCAACCATGGTCAAACTGGGTCAAAGCTAGTCTCTACAAACATCTACATGGTCAACACATTCAATTTCAGTGGATGTGAAATCACTGGAATCGATGGATCTCAAAATACCACAAAAGGAGAAAGATTATAATAATATGGTGAAACCTACAGATATTGTCGGATGGTGAAACAACCATCACCAACGTGTCCAGAATGGTCAAATCAGCTAGAATAGCCTGTCCATAAGTCCAATTTGGACACAGGGGCAAAAAAGGTAATTTCGGACCAAAATGGTGTCCATGTCGGACCCACTTTGCACCAAAAAATGTGCCAAAATAAAAGTGCACAAAACCTAACAAATTATATGTCCACGAATCCAGAATGACGATACGAACCCAACGGTATATTCAGAATTGGATTCCGTTGACCCGATATCAAATTGGTCCGTTGACCAGGACATTAAAATTCTGATTTGCACGGAAAAGCGTGTCGGAGCTAATGTCCTCAAAACTCAAAAAATTATATGTCAACAAGTCCAGAAAGACGATACGAACTCAACGGTATATCCGAAATTGGATTCCGATGAGCCGAACTCAAAATGACCCGGTGACTCAGAAAGTGGGACCCGCTTTGCACCAAAATGCGTGCCAGGGCCCACGTTCTCCAAATCAAGCAAACTTTATATGAAAACATGCCAGAACGACGCCACGAGTCTACTGGTGGTGTCAGAAATTGAATCCGGAGTCCTGGGTTCAAAAATAGAATTTTACAAGTGCAGCACTAAGAATTCGAACGGCCAACTTTGGCGTCGAATTCGACCGACCTAACAAGCTCAAACTGAAATGAAATCTAAAGGGGGTAGGAAGAGGGTTATACCAGCTGTGCATCGGAACTGGTAGCGTGCAAAATGAAGCTGCGACGACGAAGATACGAACCCGCGAAGTTGGCATCACGAAACTGTCCAAAAATAGTTTAAATTAAAACGTCAACTTGGTGGCCGGTTTTGATGTATCAAACGATAAAATTAACGGGTGAAATTTGAGAGAGATGAAGGGGTATATACCGAGATTGAGACGGAGTGAAGAAATTGCCGATCCAACGGTCGGATTTCCCAAAAAACGTGTACGAAGTTGCTGCCCCGAGACGCGAATTTGTGTTCCGTTCCCGCGCGCGTCACGGCGGGATGTCGTGCAAAACGCACGGATAGCCTGTTTTCCGCGTCGGGGACGACGGAGGCGGCAAGGGGGCCTCGCCTGAGATCGCTCGGCCATGGGGTGGCCGGCCACGGCCGGCGGCGGCGGCGCTGCACCGCGCGGCCTGCCGGTGCGCGCTGCTGTCGCAGCCCTGGCTGCGAGCTGCAGCTGCAGCTGCGTGGCTGCACTGGCCGCGGGGGTCGTCGGCCACACGGTGGAGCGGCCACGACGGCAGCTGCCCGGCGGGGCACGGCGGCGGGGGAGGTAGGTGATGGAGATGATGATGAAGGTGGTGGTGTTGATAGTAGATGGTGGTGGTGGTGATGGTTTTGAATGAACAAAACAACAACAAAACAATAAATAAATAAGCAGAAGGTTATGAAGGAAATGGGAAGAAGAAGATGAAGGAGTTGAGGAGGGGGTGTTCGGCCATGGGCCTGTGGAAGGGTTGGTGTGTGTGTGTGAGTTGAGAGAAAGAGAGAGAGAGAGAGAGATGTATGTGTGTGTGTAATTTAAAAGGGAGGAGAGAGAGTGTGATATTATTGAGAGAGGGAGAGAGAATGTGAGATAGAGATGGGGGGGGGGCTGTACCAGTACGGGAGAGAGAGGGATGATGTGAGGGAGGTGAGAGTAAGAGAGTTATGTGTGTGGGTATATATAACACACACACACACACACACACACACATATATATATATATATATATATATATATATATATATATATATATATATATATATATATATATATATATATATATATAAAGAGAGAGGGTGAGAATAGAGAGAGAGAGAAAGATATTTAGAGAGAGAGAGAAAGTAGAGAGAGAGAGAGATGGGGGGCTGTGTGTTCGGGTACAGGGGGTGAGGGGGTTGTGTGGAAAGAGAGAGAATGAGTTGTCTAAATGTAGAGGGAGAAGGAGTGTATTATACACTATATTATATATGTACAAATATATACATATATAAAAGAGAGGGAAATAGAGATATTTTTATATAAAATAAACGTATTTTCAAATAGGGAAAAATGCAGACACATCAGTGGGATGTAAGGCAGTCATGGTAGGGTCCACGCCAAACTGGGTCGGACGTTGGGCCAAGTTTGGACAAAGTCGAAGCCAAGATTTAATTCATTTATAAATTAAACCAATTAAAATTACGGATGGAATGTGAGCACAAGGAAGATCAAACCAGTGACACGCAAGTGGCGCGTGCATAGTAGGCTCAAAACAGGCCAGGGCCATATATTGGGTCGACTGGATTGGATCGATGTCGGGTCCCAAAATTAAATGGAAAATTAAATCAGATTTTACGGTAGCTAATTAATTGGCCTAAATTGACCCGAAAGTTGTGCGAAGGAAATGAAGCACAAAATGGTGTGTCTGAGTGGGACACGAAGGTCATGGGTGAAGCGCATCTCGAGTAGATCAAACATGACAAGTTGGTTTCAAGAAAATGATTAGTCTGGTGCTCCCAAATTAAAAGTCATGGTAACGCGCATATGATGATCAAGGAAAAGAGTGGAAAATTAATTATTAATTAAATGGTCTAAATTGACCCGAACTTGCGCGAAGCAAAAAGAGTACAAGGGAACAAGTTCGAGTGGGACACGAAATATCAATGTGAAGATAATCTCGTCTACTATAAACTTCAAGAAGGAAGTTTCCAGAGACTGGCATCCCTGATGCCCTAGAAATCCAAGTCACGGTAAAGAGCATTAAATCAAATAATAATCAAAATTAATTTAAATAGAATGAATTATCGAGAATAAATCATTTAGAAAATTCGAAAATAAATCCCGAAAATTCAGGGGGCTTACAATATTAGGTCAGATCTTCTCTTTGCTCTAACAAATTTCAGAGCAGTCCTTCAAAATCCTTTCCCTCTCATTCTTTCTCAAGCTCAATTACAGAGCGACCATGGCGATGGGAACAACAACCTCCTCTGAAGGAATTGCTCCTGGCTCGATAGGAGACTGGTGATTCTCGAGTTCTCCTCCTTATTCCTTCAGTTCGTCGATTTCTTAAATCACTTGGATCCTTGGTAAGGATGATAAGTTCTTACAAACATCTTAAATTTGAGAAATATTTAAATTGATTTGTTCAATTCTTTCCTTGTAAAACGTCAGATCTGGAGATTTTAGATCCATAACCAAATCGATCTGAGCATCTTCATCGATCGACTCAGTTGAGGTGAGTCGAAATACTTGTAGGAAACTGTTCCATTCAAATGATTTCTTTTGAGAACTGACAATTACTCGATTGATGTGGATTTGTGTTTTGTTTCAGAATTTGGTATCGATGACCTTAGTTTGAGACCGATTCCTTCCTTGTTTGTCAAATGGTTGAATGCAACAGTAAGTTGTTCTTCATCTCAAGTCCAACCTATAATTCTTCTGTCTTATTTTTAGTTTATAATGATTTGAATCAGAGTATGGATCGTGACTGGATCTCCCCATCAATTCACTGAGTTCTAATTAATTCGAACAAACATTAGGTATCATTGATTGTTTTAAGCCTCTTCAATCGATTTTAGTATTTCTTCCTTGATGTGAGTTGATTATTCCTTAACCGATCCCCTGTATTGAAGTAGAATTGAAGGTTATCGACTCTGTGACTGAACGAGTAGGGAGAAGGCTCAACACGACACAGAAATTCTGCTCAGGTAATTTCTAATCATTAGTTCATTGTTTAGATTATACTTGCTAAAGTATGGCTGTAGGGATAGTAAGGCCAGTATGAGTGTGGTAATCACCTGGAAATTACTAATCTCTGGCTCAGTGCAACTTAACTTGACAAGTTGACATGAGTTAGTGGAGTGTTTCATTCCAGACTTTGACCAATGCATTGATATATAGATGTAACTCCCTGAATCATATTTGATAAATTTTAAAATTTTTCTAAATTTTCTTTGGATTTAATATTGTTTTTTTACGAAAACCTAATTTCGATTGAATAAGTTGAGTAATAGAAATTTTTACTATTAATGAATTTTCCCATTTGAAAAGTATTTGGTATAATAATTCTTATGAAGTTCTAAATAATTTGATTTTAGAAATTATTATTGTTTTCTTACTGTAATATTAAGTTTAAAGAGAAAAGTAATCTTTTGAATTGTTAAGAAAAGATTTGCTAATAATTATTTTCGTAATTAAATAATATGTGTGACAGCTATGATTTTATTGACTAACTTTTGTAAATTAATTGATAGCTATAAGTTGGTTATTAAGTAGTTATTTAATAACTAATTCTGTTATTAGGCTGGCATAATTATTAACTAATTTCTGTTAGCAGTTTGAAAATCTGTTAATGTTTGAAATTTGAAATCTGTTCTTTTGGAAATCTATTGGAGGGAATATTTGGTTGTGGAAAGCTGTTTAGAAAATCATTTGAATTTTGAAAAACTGTTTTTATTTGAAATTCTGTTATTCTGTTACAACTATTCTAATTTAGCCCCCAGATCTATATATAATTACTGCTACTGCTACTATAGTATACCCCTGGATCTACCCTTAATTACATCTATGCCACTGTATATTTTATTATAAATACAACAATATTTTAATATTATTACACTCATTCCAATGTCCTGACAACTGTCAGTCATTCTCTCTCTCTCCACTGTACTGTTCTCTCTCTATGTTCGTGGAGCGACGACCGCCGAACGCGGCCATTTCCCGGCCATCCTCAGTCGAGCACCACCGCCGTCGTCGCCGTAGTACAGATCGCCGCCGCCATCTCGAAGACCGTGCCACCGCCATCAACACAGAGCCATCTCAAAGACAGCGTCGTCTTGTAGACCGCGTCGCCATCAATGAGCTGCAGAGCCTCCACTGCAGCGCTGTCAGCTCGAAGAGACAGCGCCCTCCTCGTTTCTCGCGTACTGACCCTTCGAGCTCCGTGAGGCCGTCCCTTCGAGAAGCGTGCCACCATCATCAAGGCTGAGTGCCGAGCCCGAGGAGCCACCTCCTTGTAGTCGCTGCCGTCGACCAGATCCACCGGAGGGAGCAACCGGATCTCGTCAGATCCGCCGTGGACGACCGGATCTCGTCAGATCCGACGACCGGATCTCGTCAGATCTACTCAGACCTGCCGGATCTAGCCGCTTGGACCACCGCAGCGCCGCCGTGGATCGACGACACCGCCAGGCTGGTGAGCTCCCCTTCTCGATCCATCTCGACCCCCCTTTTTCTCCTTGAAATTTTCTAGGGTTTTTCTTGGCTGGGTTCTGTTTTATCTAGGGTTTTGGGGCTGTGAGCTGGGATGAGGAGGAAGAAGGAGTTAGAACCTAGAAATTAGGGTTCCATGGGGATTTATGGAGGAGCTCGCGATTTTCACCTATAGCTAGGGTTTCTGAGCAGAAGAAGATGAAGAAGGACTTTGGGTAGGGTTTCGAGCTAGGGTTTCGGCCATGGAGAAAATATTTAGGGTTAGGGTTCACTAGGCTGTCTGAAGGAAGGAGATGACCTAGAGCTAGGGTTTCCTAGCTATGAGGAAGAAGGAGGCTGTGGCATATTAGGACTAGGGTTTCGAGGAAGAAGAAGAGAGTGGGGAGGCTAGTCGGCCGGAGGAGAACGAGTTTGGGTTAGGGTTCAGGCGAGCTGGGAAGAGGAAGAGGTTTGGTTGGCTGACAGTGGCGGAGCTCTGTCGGTTTGAGAGGGTTAAGTGAAGTGGGAAGAGAGAGAAGATAGTGAGATTATATGGTGGGGTTGGGCCGGGTTTTTGGGCCAGAGTAATAGGATGTGCGGATTGGGTGTAGTTAACTGTTAAATTTTTTATTTATTTGGTTGCAATGTAAAATGGACTGGGCTAGGCTTTAAGTTGTTAAAATAATCTGTAGATTTAAACTCTGGGCTGAAGTTTGGGCTGGGCAGTTGGGCTCTGTGTAGGAAATAAGCTGTTAGATTAAGTTGCAGAAAGGCCAGGTTAGATCAGTGTAAGGTTTGGACTGGGGTGTATCATTGTTGTGTGGGCTGGATTAGTAGATTGTAGTTAGGGAATTTTAATTATTTAGTAGCAATTATTGTGCCAGGGGCAGTTGGGCTGGATGCCATTTTGTTGACAGTATTATTATGATTGATTAAATGCTATTATTCTTAAGATTGTAAAATCAGCATTCTTATCAATGTTTTAGTAAATTACTTACAAAAAATATTTTCCTAATAAATATATATTTAGCCTTGTCAAACAAATGATTTTCTACTAAATATAATTGATATTTTAAGCTATTTAAAAAGGTTTATATAGTTATAATTTTTCTAGCAAAATGTTTTCATATTTCTAAATAGTTCTAAAATATTATAGTATATCAATTGCTAATATTAGATAATATCGTATATTATAAATGATTTAAAAGTAAGTATTTTCTAAAATGGTTCCTTTGTTAAAAATATTTATATAAATACTTTATTCTATGATAAGTGGCTCCTTTTGTTGAGCATAGTTTAAATTATCTTACTTAATTATTTGGAATAAACTATATTATACTTTTTTAAATATGGTTAAAAGCAAGTTTCTATTTATCTAGTTAAAAACTATATTTTCTAAATACTTTTAACTTGTTTTTATCTAGAAATAGTTGAATTATCTAAAGTTAGATAGCTATTGTTATTATTAAAACCCTAATAATTGTACAAAATATTACCAGGTGATTTACAACCATGCAGTACTACTCTCGTGCAACCAAACCGAGGCAAGTACACTGACTCGACTTGTACCTCGTTTTCTGTCTTACATTCATGTGCCATGTTCTCATATCGGACACGAGATACACACGATTGCCTTGTACCTTGTTCATTGCTTGTGAGTCATTGTTTATTGCGGGGATTGGAGGAAATATTAGCTTTTGTGTGACCACACCCAACATAGGATTGTGGATAGCCTAATCGTACACTTCACGTACGATAAAACTGTACCTTGTAGAATTGATTGACTCATTGATTGATTGCTCCTAAGCCGGTCACACATTAGTATAATATTTTAAATTGTCACAATTGCATATTGATTGTCGTGATTCATTGCCTTGTACATTGATAGCCGTGTTCATTGTCTAGCATATTAATTGTCGTTCATTGCCTGCAGTTTTATATTTTATTTCTGGTACCGTAGTTTCACTTCCATTCCTAGTATTCTGGTATTCTGGTTTCACCTTGTATTCTGTACTACAAATTATATTGTATATTGTCTGGTCAGGGTTGTACTTTGCTCTTTTCCTGACAGGATACGTTGCAGGTGAGTGGTAGATCACATGGAGCTTTGATTGCATCAGGATATTGCAGCTTTCATTTTACTTTATTTCTGGAGATTGTATTTTAGATTTTATTATTGTATATTTATTTCATTTGACCGGATTTGTCTCCGGCTGATTTTGTACTAAAGACTTGATGGATATTGGTGATTTTCTGGGAACGTTATAAAAGCTGTGTTGGTTTACATTACATTGTGACTTTGAGTTTTCCTTAGTATTGTACAGCTTACTTCGTCGTGTCCATCGACGAAGGCTGGGCGTGTCCGACTCGTATCCGATTATTCGGGAGCGGGTCGTGATAATAGATTATAGTGAGTTACTTCTTTGAGATGTGATTTTAGCAAATGATTTTGACTATAAGTTTATACCATAGGTTAAGGGGTTAAAGTGTAATTACTCTTTATGTTACCATAAATACTATGATTGCAAGATTGCAGAGGTAGGGATTCAACCAATTAAGGTACTCACTAGCATCAGTGATTTCAGGGGTGAACTTACTAGGTTCAATATAATTGGGGCAGCCTGGGTGTCAATATTAATAGGAGTGCCCTGCTACCTATTAAGTATATCTTGTGAATGCCATTTTAAGCCTGGATTCATTACTCTATCATGGAAATCTACAGGCCACTAAGTGAGATTAAGAACCTGTCCATGCCTTGTTCTCTTAGAAACCATAAATTGAGAAATAGGGAATTTGGTTGGAAAGTCTTGACTGATCCCAGTATCAATAGAAAAATTGTCTACTGATGTGTATTTTTAGCACATAGGTCGATTTCATTTCGGCTTAGCTGTTGTGTTTCACTCAGTGAAGTTATATTGGTAAACTGCTATTCTGACATGGGCAATTAAGGGACTGTGAGATAGGATTGTATCAGCCATATTGAAGACTGAATTATCCTATGAACCTGAGGCTTGTTGTGGTGTCAATCCTTCATTAAATATGAACTTGTAGGAATCCTGAGTGTAGAGGGTTCAATTCGATTTAGGGATGGATATGGGGTTGAACTATAAACTAGAATAGGTGATATCCAGGATGGTTTATAAAGCTCTGTTTTTGGACTGTATATGTTTTAATTGAGACTGAATGTATCTGTTGAAACTCAACTGATATGTTAGCTTGAGTTTACTTAATTTCAGTCATACATTATATTAGAGTTTTAGTCTACATGCAGTTGGTTTAAAGGGTTATGTTGGACTGAACTGTCCCATGTTCTATTTGGGACTGTATAATTTAGGCAATTAGACTGATATGGTATCAGTATTTACCAAGATTGATTATGTCCTAATTCATGACTGAGATGTATCAGCTGGATATTGGACTGAGATAGGACTAGTATCTTGAACTTATATTTAGATTGATGTAGACTGGTAATTGGACTGATATAGGAATGGTACTTGGACTGAACAGAATATTAGAATGTTAGGTTTGATTGGTTAGCACATTACTAGGCTGAATTGACCATAGTTAGGAACCGTTATGCATAAACTTGTGGAAGAGAAAACTGGCATGTGACTAGACTGAGAGTTCAGTCCTATGGGCTGAACTGAACTGAGATATCAGTTATCTGTGAACTAAACTGTGGTATCAGTTCTCCTGTGAATTGAACCACTGTTCAGTAAACCAGATTGGTACTGATCAAAAAATGGAGGATTGGTATTGTCCAGTCCTGTTCAGGACTAATACTTTGAAGAACTGAGGTTTAGAAAGGGTATTGACAGTTACCTCAATTGGCTAAGGAAATTTCCAGGTTTAAGTATTGGGTTCAAAATCTTGAACCTGATACTTAGTTTCTTCCTGGGCTATACTTGATGAAACTTCAGTTTAGGAGATTGAATTGATGAAGGATGGAAGACCAATGTTGGGTTGTAATCACCTGCCAGTTAACATGGGCCAGGAAGGTTAGCATCCATGAAACTTCTGAACATTCTTCTTGAGCAGCACTTTTAGTTGAATGAAATGGGACTGTGGGGTAAACTGCTGACTAGAGCCTGATTCCTATCAACATCCTAGTTAGATAGAGTATGTATCAGCTCTTGGACTGGACTGAATTATATCAGTCCAGTGCAGGACTGAATTTGAAGAGATGACAATTCCTGTTTTCTTAACTAAGTATTTATAAGTGTATACCAATATGTTCTGACAACACATAGGACCAATCACAGTTAGGAAGTGTTGACTAGGATGAATATTAGACTTTAACATGTACAACAATTAGTGAGTTTAAATTATAAGGATTAATTGAATGTATTCTAAATTCTAGGAATAGTTAGTGGCTTCTATTTGTGTTAATAAAACTTAGTTGTGAACTGTTCACTTAAATAATCTTGTAAATCATAAACATGAGGATTTCCAGCTGTACATCCCACATTTTATCACCATGAGCAAGGCAAGTATACTCCTCGGACTTGTTCATTTTTTCATGTCTTGTATATTCATTCATGTATCACCTTGTTGACACGATGTATTACGGGAGTGTCTTGTTTCATGTTTCTTGAGTTTACTTGTGTCTGGGAGGGGAAATACTACAGATGTGTGATCAAACCCTGTTATTATTCATGTGAATAGCTTAGGCCCCGCATCGTGCACGCGGGACCGAAGCCGTACCATTTCATGTTCATTGAATCTACCCAAGCCGATCACACACTCTGGATGTATTTCAATATTGCACATTTCAGGATTCAGGTTGTATTTCATGTTCAGGACTCTTATCATGTTCCCTGTATTTACTTTCAGTACTCATGTTCATATTTCATGTCTTGTTCTCATTTTTCGTACTGTATATATATTTCATGTTTCTTGTTCATACCATGATGTTCATGTTCATTTTCTTGGATATACTTAGCTCCGCTCCTGACTAGGATATGTTGCAGGTGAGCTGGAGGCTATCTGTGATACTTACTATGCGCAGGAGCCTGGAGGCACCTATGAGCCAGTCGATGTTGCCCAGGACCTAGAGGCTGAGGAAGCCTAGAGCACTTTACCTTAGCAGTTATATTTCCTTGTATTTTGAGACTATTAGACTTTACTGTCATTTGCTGGAATGTAATAACCTTGAGACATGTATCTGGATTTGGGATTCGTTTATAGATGCCGTGTTCACATTTATTCTTGTATATCTGGTTAGTTTTTCCTAGATTGGTACAGCTTATTTTGTCGTGTCTAACGACGAAGGCTGGACGTGTCCGACTCGTGTCCGATTATTCGGGAGTGGGTCGTGACAGAGCTAGCCCAGTGTCGGACTTTAAATTTTGAGACTTGAGACGAACTCTAAAAATGGTGCCGTCAAAGCTTAATATTCATAAAAAAAATTACATCGACAAGTCTTACCTATCGATTCCGTACCTGAAAAATCACTCGTCCACCATAAAAATCAAAGAACATCACAACTTGATAATCCTTATACATCACGGGTATGATATCAAGATCTATGAAGAAAAAACAAAAACTCTCGATTCCGCCCACAAGACTCCTCTCTCTCTCTTTCTACAAAAAAAAATCCAAAAAATATATTCTAAAAATCTTCAAAAAAGAATTATGCACATGTAAGTACATTTGATTTTGGACGCTTGAAATCTTCGTTGGTTCGTCCATATAAGCAGACTCATATTTATTTTGTCCCCAAGGGAAAATTTTGGTACTATAAAATTTGGACTTATATACACTATAATTTTTTGGGCGTCCTCTAAAATTTTGACTTACACACTATTAAAATTGGGTACCCTATACAATTTTGGACATGAGACGACTGCCTCATGAGCCTAATATCAAGTCCGGGCCTGAACTAGCCTCTAAGATTAGGAAGGGCTCATCATTATGTCTAATTTGGGGGGACACGAGGACACTAGTATCTACCGTCTAAAATATTATTTTTTAAACAAAATTATTTATCACTTAATTGTTGTATACTACAAATCCAAACAAAATATTTATCACATGCTCAAATTCAAAAAATAAATAAATAAAACATAACTAAAAAATATTAAAATGCTAAAAAAAATCCATAAAATTTGGCCGGGCTACAGCTCCCATGCATAGGGGTGAGCATTATTCGATTTTGGACTGAAAATCGAACTGAACCGAACCGAATAAAAGATTTGGTTTGGTTTTAAAAATATTCAGTTCGGTTTCGGTCGAAAATCGAATAAGAAAATTATATATATATATATATATATATAAACCGAAAAATTGAATAAACCGAATATATATATTTTATATATATATTCGGTTTATTCAATTTTTCGGTTTATATATATATATATATATATATATATATATATATATATATATATATATATATATATATATATATATATATATATATATATATATATATATATACTTTTCTTATTCGATTTTCGACCGAAACCGAACCGAATATATATATATATATATATATATATATATATATATATATATATATATATATATATATATATATATATATAAACCGAAAAATTGAATAAACCGAATATAAACCGAAAACCGAAAACCGAACCGATTTAATTCAGTTCGGTTTGATTCGGTTATGGGCCATTTCGGTTCGATTTTGGTTTTGCTTATTCGATTTTCGGTCCAATTCGGTTTTCACTTATTCCGTTCGGTTTGAACCAAATTAACCAAATGCTCACACCTACCCATCCCCATGTGGGGCTCCGCCTCTGGACCGTGGAGAAAAATATTCATTGTTTTTTTTTAAAAGTTTGGTGTATATTAAGCAGATGAGAGACCTGTAACTCACTTGTCTTAGTGATCTTTAGTGATCTAGGAGCATAGACAGAACCAGTGGCGGAGCTAGTCTCTAAAATTAAGGATGGCTGAACATTATATATAGCTTGAACGACACAGGACTAGCATTGCACCTCCTAAAATATTAAATATTTGAAAATTTATTTACTTTTAGTTGTTGTATACTTTAAATTCAAACAAAAATATAAAACACAACTAAAAAAATATTAAAAAAAATCAAAAATTTGGGATGGGCTACAGCCCACCCGTGCCTAGAGGTAGCTCCGCCCCTGGGCGGAACTCATATAAAAGTAACTTAGGAATTTTTCTAAGCAAGCAAAAAAAAAAAACCTCATGTCCAACCAAATAACAATATAGAACTGACATGCCGGTCCTCATTGGATCCAGACCTCCCTCGAGTCAATTTTTGTTCACCCATTAAAATTAGAGTATTTGTTCATCATTCCATAAAATATTGACACGTGTTAATTTTTTTAGTCAAAACTACTTTGAATGTTTACAAAATCACTTTTAAAGTAATTTATGTTGAAAAAATTTGACACATGTTTATTAGAGGAGAAACAAACACCATAGTTTTGATATGTAAACAAAAGTAGACTCGATCCTTCCAAACATGGGGGCCCAGCTAAGATTCAATAAGAGATCAGTAATCTCTGACTGATGTGCGATCCCTTTTGACGGCATAATAAAAAACTCACTTAGTAAAAGGTTTGTTAGAGAGAGATGTCAAGAAACATTGTTTGAATTAAATTATTTTAAAGATCCCAAGGTTTGTTAGAAACACTCTCTCTAAAAGCATCTGCGTATTAAAATATATTTTTCTCTTTACAAATTTAAGATGCAAATAAGATCGGGTAAAGTGCAACTAAACCTCCTTACATATTACGAAAATGCAATTAAAGATTCCATGATTCGAAAAATTCAAAATGTTACAAAAATGTTCAAAATACTCCCCCGTCGTTAAAAATCGTCTAAAAAGACGATTTTGTTCCTCCCTCACTCTCCCCCCCTCTCTCCGGTGGTGGGGGCGGAGGGTGGGTAGGGAGGGGGGACTGGTAGGAAAATAGGGAAAGGATAGTTTAGGCATTTTTTTATTTTTTTATTTGAAAGTTAGCAGCCATTTAACGGCAAAATAGACGGTAGGGGATAAATCGCTCGTGCGGGCGAGCTAAGAGGGGCCAAACTGTATTTTTGGTCTAAGGAGTCTTGTTTTGCGAACGAGGCAACTCTAGGGAGGGTTTAAATGCACTTTACCCAACAAGATCTTGTACGCAAAAGAAAAAAAAAAAAAAACACACTCAAGAAACAGCCACTACCAACAACTGCAAGTGAAGGAGAAAAAAAAAAAAACACTCAAGATCTGTCCCTTTGTCTCTTGTCAGTTGTCATGCTCTTCTCCTTCTTCAACTACTCTCCATAGCTCCTCCTCCTCCTTGATTCTTCCATTCCATGGCCACTTCCTCTTCTTTTCCACCTCTCCTCTCACTTCCTCTCGCTTCAAGAACCCACAGGGGAAGCACTCACCTCCTCCGTGTTGCCGGGAAGTACTCGGTCGGGGAGGAGGCGCGGAAGGAGCTTCCGGTGAACGATTTCCTGCAGCACGGCGTGGGCAAGGAGAAGGGGGAGATGGCGGCGAAGGTGAAGGAGAGCAGTAGTGGCCTGACACCTCTGTACGATGACGGGTTCGGGACTAAGAACTTGAAGGATTACTACATTGCGGCTACGGAGACCGTCAACCCCGACGGCGGACCGCCGCGGTGGTTCTGTCCCGTGGAGTGCGGCGAGCCCGTCAGCGGCTCTCCTGTGCTCTTCTTTTTGCCTGGTAAGTAAATGAATACTTTATGTAACTCCAAAATTCCATCCCTCCGTGTCCCTCGGCTACACGGTCCTCTTCGCTCATGTTTTCCCCCAATATTTTCTTTATTTGCTTTGCTCAATAAAAAAAATTGACACGTGGCGGTGGGATAAATTTTTTGGAAGTACACATAAGCATCACTCCTAAGTAAATATATCAGAAAATTTGCTGTAGAGTAACAATTTTTTATATAATTACACTGGAAGTAACATATTTGTAATAATTTTCAAAATAACACGTCCAAATTCTGCCGGTCTGACTGTCGAAAATCACTCTTTTTATATTTCTTTTTATATTTTGAAGAGCAGGAGTGGAGTTTGGTGGTTTTGGATTGGTTTTTTTTAGAGTCGATTTTTTTAGTTGATTTTTTTAGTCGGTTTTTAAGTTGATTTTTTAGTCGCTTTTTTAATATAATATTTCAATTAAACCCACAACAAACTAACCAACCGGCCTTCCCACCATTAAATCCGCAACACACTAACCAACCCAACAGAAATCCAAAAGAAAGCAACCAAACCAACCGGCCGGCCAACCCAACCGAAACCCAAAAGAAAGCAACCAAACCAACCGGCCGGCCAAAAAAAAAAAAAAAAAAAGAATTCACGAATTCAGCCAGTCGGAGTGGCCAGTCCATATGTCGGAATAGTTCTTCTTTTGGAATTTTTCCAGAGTGGTTACTTCCACTGTAATTTTGCACAAATTTGTCACTTTACAGCAAATTTGCTGTAAATATATCATCTGTCTTTTTGGACCCTACATCTTGCATGGTTTTGAGGTCCAAAAAAGCTAACAACTACTATTTTGAAAATATTTGAAAAACATAAAAGCTGGAGTTTATATATATATATATATATATATATATATATATATATATATATATATATATATATAAATGCTCAAAAACCAGCTGTCTGATTTTATATTATGAAAACCATCCTATATTTCATAAATTGAATTTAAATTTAGTGGTTGAGATTAAAAGTTGTAGATCCCACTACCTTTTAAAGTCATATAATCTCAACCATTTAATTTCAATCCAATGTGCATAACATAGGTTTATTTCATAATAGTTGGATCTAGAGCACTCATATATATATTTTTATTTTTTTATTTTTTTTTCATATATATATATATATATATATATATATATATATGCTCATCATTTGAGATGGGAGCGATTCCAGAAATAATTTACCTGGTTCCAAAAAAAAAAAATGCTATCATTTTGATTTGGTACAACCATTATTTGTGTTCTTGAATGGTGTTTGATTGAAATTTGTGCAGATATTGATGGCACTGGTATGGGCCTCATTCTGCATCATCAGTCTCTTGGAAAGTAAGTGTACTTTATTTTTTAATGTATTTTGTTGGGAACAAAAGACGAGGACCGAAAAAATTTGAACAAACCAAATAAAAAAAATTACAAACAAAGCACAACGCAAACACCAAAATATTACGTGAAAAATTCTTACTGAAAAACTCCCGGGACAATCGGAGTCCAATCCGAAAAAACCTCTACTAATGGAATAAGAAGATACACCGACTTCTTACAAACTTCTTTCATGATTCACACGGATCACGACAACACTTCAATCAGATATAAATAGATTACAATGAGCAGAAAAGAGATCAACGAAGACAAGATAACGAGAAAGAATCAATGAAACGCTTCTTGAAACAATCTCTCCTCGAAACAATATTTGAAACTCCGAATGTCTCTTCCTCTCTTAGAAATTTGCAAACTTGAGAAAAGTCTCACGTTTAAGGGGCGTTTGGTATAGAAGAATTGCTTAGCTTATAAAATTTATTCACTGGAATTACAATTACCCGACAAAAAACATAGGAATCCTTTACCTTAAGAATATGTGAGTATATTTTGTTGCTCAGGCAAAGAATTTTTTTTTTCTTTTCTTACTAATACTCTTTTAATAATTTTTTCTTTTTCGTTTTTTATTCTTTTTTATCTTTTAAGATGTTTTTTTTGTATGTTTCAATTTTTTTGGTTTTTCAGTTTTTAAATATTCTTTTATCTTTTGAAGATTTTCTTTCTGTTTTTCATTTTTAAGAAAGATTTTGTTTTGTTTTTTTTTCTTTTTCATTTTTTAAAATGATTTTGTTTTCATTTATCATTTTTTAAGAATCATTTTTGTTGTTTTTTGGTTTTATCTCAGTTTTTTTATTCTTCTTTTTTAAAGTTTTTTGTCCTTTTTTATTGTTTCTCGAAAATATTTATATATTCACCAAACATGATAATATAGTTTTCCAGAGAATTTAACTACCGAGAATTTGATTTTCTGGAATATAGAATTCCTGCCTATAGCATTTCGCATAGCAAACATCCCCTTAATAGTAATCCATAGGAATTAGGATTAGGAAACACCTATTTAAAGCACCCAAATTGCGAACAGATTTGGAGCATTGATTACGACCCAACCGTGTTATGTTTTAAATTCGACCTTCAGCCATGACTACGATATACCGGCGATATATCAAAAATTTGTCACTACAAGTCAGAACCTATGGAACAAACTGTGTGTCAAAACCGATATACCTCCTGTATACCGATGGCGGTATACCTCCGATATACCGATGGCGGTATACCTCCGATATACCGGTGGTGGTATACCTCCGGTATATCTCTGACTCTAATACTATTTTTCCAATGTGGTCTGAAACGCGCTCAAATCGAGTCATTTTCGACTTCCGAACTTCTCCGATACACGGATGACGCTAGTCACACTCTGTGTGTTCTCCACATAGGTTGAAAACTCCATCCAACACCAACAAATCTCTCACTTGTCAAGTAGGTGGAGGAGATCGTCATTCCGACGATCCTCTAGCAGTACTAAAATTTTCCCTTGGCAGAATTTTTGTGAGCATGTCCATTCCATTGTCATCTGTGTGAACCTTAAGAACTGCATCCTTCATCTTAAGCACATCTCGTATTCAATGAAACCGAGTTGCAATATACTTGGACCGACTATGAAATGTTGGGTTCTTTTCAAGGTGAATTGTAATTTGGCTATTGGAAAGCAAAATATACTGCGCTTGCCTAGGTTACATTTCCTGCAGGAACTTCTTTAAAACCTTCGTCCCTGCAACCATGAGTGCGGCGAACCAGTCAGCGGCTCTCATGTGCTCTTGTTCTTGCATGGTAGGTATATATATGGTCTGTCATTTGGGACCGTACAACTTTAATTATTCAATTTCTCACGAGTTTGAGTGTCCAAAAAAAAAACAAATCTAACGGTTGCTATTTCCAAAACATACAAAATACTTAAAAGCAGGATCCCGATCATATATGATCATGCTCATCATTTTGATTGGGTACAACCGTTATGTGTGTTCTTGAATTCATGTTGATTGGTGTTTGATTGAAATTTGTGCATATATTGATGGCATTGGTATGGGCCACATTGTGCATCATCAGTCTCTTGGAATGTAAGTGTCTTTTTTAATGCATTTTGTTGGGAAACGAAACGTGAAACCGATAGGACCTGACAAGGACCCAAAAAAACTCTTACAAACCAAATTAAAAAAGACCACAAATAAAGCACAACGCAAACACCAAGATACTTACGTGGAAAATTCTGATGGAAAAAACCTCGGGACAATCGGAGTCCAATCCGAAAAAAACCTCCACTAATCGAATAAGAAGATATAGACTCCTTATAAACTTCTCCTATGATTCATACGGATCACTACAATACTTCAATCAGATGGAAATTGATTACAATTTGTAGAAAAGAGATTACTGAAGACAAGATGACGAGAAATAACAAATGAAGAACTCCTCGAAATAATCTATCCTTGAAACAATCCCCGAAACTTTGAATCTCTCTCTTCCTCTTTTAGAAAGTTGCAAACTTGAGAAAACTCTTACCTTTAATAGTAATATATAGGGATTAAGATTAGGAAACACTTATTTAAAGCACCCCAATCCCGAACAGATCTGAACCGTTGATCACGATCCAACGATATTAAAAAATACCAAAATTCGGCCTCGAGTCCCGGAAATGATATACCTTTGGTAATATCGGCGGTATACCGAAAATTTGCTACTTCGAGTCGGAACCAGTAAACTGTGTCAAAATCGATATACCTTCAGCATATACCGATGGCGAAATATATATTGGTGGTGGTATATATATATATCAGTGGCAGTATACCTTCGATAAATCTTATACTTCGATAAATCTCTGACACTGATACTGTTTTTCCAATGTATTCTGATACACACTCAAATCGAGTCACCTTTGTCATTTTGGACTTTCCGAGCTTCTCCACATACGGATGTTGCTCATCGTACTCCAGAATATTCTTCACATAGGTTGGGAACCCCACCAAATACCAACAAATCTCCTTCTTTCCAACTAGGTGGAGGAGCTCACTATTCCGATGATCCTCCTATAATACTCAAATTTTTCCCTTGGCAGGATTTTTGTTAGCATATCTGCTTCATTGTCATATGTATGAACATTCTCAAGCAACGCATCATTCGTCTCAAGCACATCTTGTATCCAATGATACCGGGTTGTAATATGCTTTGACCGATTATGAATGTCGAGTTCTTTTCAAGGTGAATTGCACTTTGGCTATCGCAAAACAAAACATACTTCTCTTCCTTAAGTCCCATTTCATGCAGGAACTTCTTTATTTATAATAATCCCTTGCAAGTCTCCGTCGCTGCAATAAACTTTGTCTATGTTGTAGGCAAGGTAACACATTTCTGCAACCGTCACTGCCACAAAACTGCACCACTAGCAAACATCATGACATAGCCCGAATTCAATCTCCTTGTATCCACATCTGTAGCCAGATAACATCGGTATACCCAACCAGCTTTGACTCATTATTCTCGAATAACAGCTTCCAATCAATAGTGTCCTAAAGATAATGAATGATCTATTTGACTGCCCTCTTATGTATCCTTTTCGGCTTTGAAAGATACCTGCTAACCACACCAACTGCGTGAGGAATATTTGGCCTTGTACACACCATGACATACATGGGGCTTTCCATAGCTGAAGCATACAACACATTAAAGCACCATGGGGGGGGGGGGGGGGTTGTTGAACAGGGTCAAGCTTACTAATTAAGCACTAAAAGATTGCTACTAGACAATTTAAACATTAAGAGTGCAAGAGAAGAAGCAACAAAAATACTAACATCCGATGTATCCTGGTATCCTCTCTTGGGGTACTCCAGTCCCGGAACTTTCTCCGGCTTTAGTCCACTATTATCACAAATAGTACAAAGTGAGCTTTGATCCGAAGACTCTCCAACTTCAACCTCTTTATAAGATGGTTTGCTAGGTAGAAACAAGCTGGACCTAGGTGACTAATGTGGTCAATAGGTAGAAACAAGTTGGACTTAGGTGACTAATATGGAACACTGATCCTGAGATTAAATTTTCAAATGTAATGCCCAAGTGGCTGTACAAAGTTGTACAATAATACTACATCCCTATGATGACAATATTCCAGTATGATTTTGGTTATGATGAGTTTTTAAAATTCTTAATAGGTCAAAGCATGATTATGCAGGGTTGAAACCGATCACCAACCCTTTGAGGACTTACCTATATGAGAGGCCGTGAAGGTCACGACTATGGGACATGACGAGCCCAGACAACTCATGAACAAGAAAAAAGTGTGCATGGCCAATCAAAAACGCCTTTCCGATAGGCCCAAGAACCTCTAGCGTTAGTATATTTGTTATGGTCTGAACCTAATTCAATAAGTCCGATTCAAAGCGTAGTCCATCAAGTACTTCAGATAAAGACAATAGTCACTAAGTGAGATTCAAGGTTGTAGTCCGTCTCACATATTGCATTTATTCATTTGCTCATATATTCTCTGCTATAATTCTTTTTATATTTTTTATCTCACTTCTCTAAACTTGTTTTTTTGGGAGGAATTGTTGTGTTCTTGCATGAAAAGAAAACCATGTTTAGTCCTACATCGGCTAGACCAACACCTTCTAGTCCTTATATTACTTCCTCTCATTTGCTCACTTGTGAGTTATACTTCCTCTCCTTTGCTCACTTGTGAGCTGTTGTGGGTTAGTCTTGTGGGCCACACGCACGCCGCCGCTCCCCGACTCGACTCGGCTCGATTCGGTTCAGTGCGCATAACGTATGCGGGTATGCGCCCAAATCTGCAGGCGCTGAATGCCGATCCGAATTCCATTGCCTTGTTCGATTAAGACCAAGAATATTTTTATTTGCTCTTATTGTTCTGACCATTTTTTCTATTTTTAATATTCTGAACATTTGAATTTTATTTTTCAGCAAAAATGGCCTTAAAACGACATATTTATCACCATTAAAATCCTATTAACTATTGGGTTGGGGGCTGGCTATATATATATATATATATATATACATGACCGCTAGCCCAAGTGGTTAGTGTGGAGGTATGTGGCCCTTGTGGGCGGAGTTCAAATCTTAGTGGGAGCGATTCCAGAAATTAATTACCATTTCCAATATATATATATATATATATATATATAGATATATATATATATATATAAACAAAAGAGAATGGACATAATTTGGTCGCTGATATCTTGTGAAGATATATATATTGTGAAGTATAGTCCATTCTCTTTTGTTGTTGACTATCTTATATATATATATATATATATATATATATATATATATATATATATATATATATATCTTGTGAAGTATAGTCCATATATATATATATATATATATATATATATATATATTTTTATATATATATATATATACATATATATCTTGTGAAGTATAGTCCATTCTCTTTTGTTGTTGACTATCTTCACAAGATATCAGCGACCAAATTATGTCCATATATATATATAGTCAACAACAAAAGAGAATGGACTATATATATATATATATATATATATATATATATATATATATATATAGTCCATTCTCTTTTGTTGTTGACTATCTTCACAAGATATCAGCGACCAAATTATGTCCATATTATTCCTCCTTCACAAATCAAAGCTTTGTTTACATTATGTTCTATGGGCAAGCTAAGTTCGGATCGTTTTTTCTGAAGTTGTGTGCAGCGACGGGAAGCTGATGGCAAAGTGATTTTACCTCTAGGAGAAATTCGAGAAGAAGTCTACACATAGACCTCGAATAATCTTAGGACAATATTTCAGCAGCTTCGCAGCTGGCCCTCGGGAAGAGCTATATTTTCTGCTTAACAGCCCGCCCTGTCACGCCCCGACTTGGAATCACCCGAATCATCGTCCTCGCAGGGGGGGTGTTGCCGCACGAGCCTAGAGTTGCGCTCGTACAAGGCAAGATGACAAGTTCTCAAATGGTTATCTTTGAGTTGATATTAACAACGAAAGAAAAACAGAGTATACGAAACAATTCTCTTTATTGATATTCGAAATGAGATTACAAATGCTTTCGATAGCCCAACAATATATATGTCAGATTGGCTACAACACTCGGGTTCTCTCTTGCCCACAAAGGATTTCACCGTTCCATACATTATGCCTTCTATATCTCGGTCGCATCAATCCTGTTGCATGTCCGAGCGTCAATGCGGTCGCACGTCTCAATACGCTTTGGCATTCCAAGCCTCAACGCGTTCAAGCGAAGCTCCGCCGCGAGCAGACCAATCCCTGAACCTGCTAGCAAATTAGTGAAAGATTAGTACTTTCGTCCTCGCTGTACTGATTAAAGACCCACTTAACAAACCGACATTTAGTATTGTATTGATTCATACAAACATACAATTTAGTTCTCTTTCTATGTTCTCTTTAGGATCAGTTCATGGCATATTCAAAGACTGTAAAGCATGTTATCATGGCAAGCATGTTATTCAATTCGCATAGTAAACAGGCAAGCAATCTCGTGTTTGTTTTGTGGCGCGACTTACCAACATCGACGCACTCGCCCTTGCACCGACGCAAGGTGAATACGCCTATCAGCTTTCCCTGTCATGTTATAAGTGTCCTCTATTCAGGATCTATATGTGCACGATATATGTATACCTTGCACTTTCAACCCATCGTCCTTAACTATATGAAGGTCACTAGCTTTCTGGGCTAGAATGGACTTATATTTATCAAATCGAATATGTAAGACGATGATCACTCTGTTGCGGTTGCTAACCCAAACAATCAGAGGACCCCCGAAATATTCAAGTAAGTGGCGTATCACATTCACTAGAAGGTTGCTACCCGTCTAGATGAAGTGCACCAACAATACCGATTTTACCCGCAGTCCCTCCTAGGCCGAACGGTCCCAGCGCCCTGGTAAACAACGTTCGAGGGAAGATAACATCCGTGCACGGGTAATATGTCTTTAAGTCCATTTGACCATGCAACGCATCATATCTTTCATACAACCAAGCAAGTTTGTCTATATCTATTTCAATTGGCACAACGTCCCAATGTTCTCAATGAACGTCCCGAAGGCCACGAACATTTCGAAGGCACCATGCCGCATCGACAATTATGTTACATCCGTGCCACAACTGTTCTCCTCGTCGTAACGACGCCATCTTTTGTAAGTATTGTGCAGTTGCGCACATTCGTCGTCTTTCCTTGCATCGTGTATTCAATGCACGTCTCGAAGCCGTGTTTCCATATTCTACGCCTTAGTATTCAACGTGTTATACTTATGTTCCATCCTTCCGACTCGTGCAACTAAGGCACGCCTCGATAAGGTATTCAATGTTCTATCGCTCGTGCACTGAGGCACTCGCATCGATATAGTCTTTCAATGTTCTAGCATGCTAACTCGTGCGCGGGGGCACGGAATGACTTATGCACTGGGGCACTCGTCGATACAGTTATCCCATGTTCTTATGGCTTGCGCACCGAGGCGCTCGCCTTTGCGATATTCAATGTTCCATAGCGACTCGTACATTTGCTGTACGATTCATTTCAATTGTTCTATCTAGTGTTCGACACGCACTATGTTTATCTCTCTATCGAGCCACGTCCGTGGGGTTGATAGGTTAACTCAGCATACAATAATATATATTTTACTTAGGCATGAAGGAGTAGGAAAGAGAGTCAATGTCCCCCAACCTTGAATCGATGCGCCTTGTTGTTTCGCCGAGCCGATGCGGCTCGATTTTATAACTTTGTTGCACGGACAACTCTCCTGACTTAGCCATTCGAGCACTTCGTGCTTCATTGAATTATACGTCCGATTTGACTTACCGTGCCAACGTCTCAGTCCGTCGCAAGACGACGATTGGTTTCGCGGACCCTTTACTGAATAAGGCAAAATGTCGACCTCTAATATTTCAGCGTAAACGTATAGCCTGCACACGAAACCAACTAAAATCAATACTTATTCGATTCGGTCAATTGCCTTGCGTCGATTCGATTTCTTAGAATCTTCGAACCAACTCAATGCTTTCCCTCGGGCCAACTTAACACTTGCATTGATATTATTCGATGCGTTCCTCGGGTCGACGTAACTCTTGTATCGATTAGCATCGATACGCAATCGGGTCAACGCAACTCTTCGAGTCAACGACTCAGCATAATGCACCGTGCGGAGCGGGGCATTACACGCCCACCCTGGAAATGGCTCAGCCGGAGGTAGGGTCCAGTGGCTGGAAGAGCACCGCACGTCGCGCGGTATCCGGTGCGCCCCCGGAGGCCCTTGAAAATCCGGAGGACCGAGTGCTGCCCACGCCCAGGGCAGCTTTGAAGCTGACTCGATTCGTATCCCCCACTGGTCGAGCCTTGTGGCTCCTGCGTGGGTACGATTCGGGCATCGTGCAACAGCCTCGGGTGCGGCCGCGTCGGCACGTGAGTGGTTTTGGACCCGCTAGCTTCGGCAGGCTCCTTCCCGTAGATTGGTAACTCTAATCATTTTCTTCATTTTTATATTTTGATACAGGAAAGTAAAAGGAAAATTAACAACAAAAACGAGACGAGCGAACGTGACAAGTAAAATAATAATAAGGCAAGAACAATATCTTATAACTCAACTAGGACATCTTTACCGATCATATATTTAACTTGACATAATTGAAACATGACTGTTGACATGAAAGAAAGTTTAACATCTTTACTAATAAAAATGTTATTTATTACAATATTCATTCTCAAATTATCAAAGTGTATTTGTTTTGCTTCTATTAATAAATAAAAAGGAAAAATTCTCAATGGCATATGTTAAAGCACATTACCTTTTGAGTAAAATTGTAGTAAGCACTAGCATGAGGTCATCTCTATCTCAGGCTAGTGTTATCTTGCTGGTATCAAAATGTTTTTGTAACATGTACGCAATATGACATGTTCAACCTGTCAGTCTAATAGTCTGAATACTAGAGTCGCTTTTAACTTTATAGTATACTTCTCAAACTTGACAATGTTTATATAATTCTCACTTATTACCTACTCTTAAATCTTTCCTACTTTTGGAGGAACATTTTTTATTAGAATATGTAGATTTTAAATTTCTGGATGACTTGTTATAATGAGACTACATCCCCTTTTACCTTTCTTGCTGTAGGGTTTTTCAAGTTAGGTGCTTGCACATTCCTCTGGATGATCGAACACCATTTGAAGGTTTTTATATTTCCATATTCCTTGTGTTTTCACTTTTTTATTCAAAAGCATTCTGTTATCAGTTCTGCAACAATTCTTTGTACACAATGGATTGATGTCCCACATGACTTTTTTTTTTTTTGAGTTTATTGTCATCACACATTGCATTTCTCTTTTACCCCTCATGATACAAGAGCATATAAAATTTTACTGCCTCGTCTCTTCTTCACATTTCTCTTTTACCCCTCATGATACAAGACCATATCAAATTTTACTGCCTCAGCTCTTCCTTCTGTAAGTGTCAAGGATGATGAATAGTAATAAAAAACCTTATTATTGAGTTTACAATATTTTAAGAAGACATCTTGGGGATGGCAAAAAAGGAGTTGAAGACTTTCAGTATATATTGTATGGTAAACAATAGGGTGTCATTTTCTGCATAAGTTGAGAACAACATCTTCTTAAGAATATAACTACTCGCGGAACTGAAACATAGTTATCATAGAACACAAAATAGTGTGGAAAACAAGGGTTTACCTGTTATGGTGAAGTATTTTTCAGAAACTCGTTTCTAAGACTAATGATATTTTGCTAGCAGATATTTTAATCACAGATTATAAGTTTCAAACTGAATATTCGTATTTTTATGCATTCATATAAATATCAGGCTGTATAGTTTGGTGGTGTACATGCCGCAACCCTGGTTGTCAGGATCTTATGATCTGATCCAATTTTGACTTTTCGCGATCCAAATCCTATACATGGATCCGTTGTTCTCAGGATCTTAGGTTCCGTGTTGTGATCTTACAATCCGATCCGATTTTGACTCTTCACAATCTACCATCTGGATCCCATTGTCACGACCCGCACCCACTGTGAGGGTACGAGTGCGTAACAACGCCCAGCCTACGCTGCAGTGTCGGCGGTAGAACGCTGTTCTAGGTCACTATCTAACCAACAACTCACGCAATTATATAATGTACTTGTCAAAATCTCAACTCCGAACGGAGGACAAGCATAGATATAATGTAATCTCAATCATAGTCTAAGCACGATATGATAACACAGAAGATTATAACTAAGACTAAATAACATAAATAAAACCAACAACTAAATAATATAATCTCAGACAATCTCAACTACCAAACTCAACTTATATACAACTCCAGTTCTAAAACATGAAAGCTAAAACAAGACAACTAGCTAAACTCCCGATCACTCCTGAGTGTCGGGGCCGTAGGTAGCTAAGCCGTCTCCTGGTCCATAATACGTAGGGCATGTGTCCTCAGGGCAATCATCTGTAAAATTTTCAACAGGTCCAGTCAGGACAGGAACGAGTACAACTCATCAAGAAATTCCAAGTAAATGACAGAGAACTATAAAGCAGTTATAGACAGTTTTATTGATGAACATGGTAGTTTGTATACAGGTGATGGTATAGAGAAACAGTTAAGATACAAGAAAAGTAAGGTAAGTAAAAACAAGAGAAGAATCATAGTAATAAAGACTGTAAATAGAAACTAGCTGAACTAAAGCAACATGATATAAGTCCAGAATGTAAATGTAAACAAGTGCAAAACCCAAGTAAATCCAGACAACATGAATCTGATACCAGGTGGTTCCAGTACAAGATGAGTCCGGTATAAGGTGAGTCCAGTCGGTGATCAAAGGTTCCAGGGTGAGTCCAGCCTATACTCTAACAGTGTGTTTTAAAATATCGGGATCGACATGTGAACGGCTATAGGTAATACGGCACACCGCACACTCGGCCAAGTATGGGATGGCTATCGTTCCAGTATAATTCCAAGGGAGTGGTTCCAGTATTTGGGTATGTTCACATGCCTATTCCAATATTTTCCCGTCCAGCAAGTACAAGTGAATCCATAATCCGACACAAAAATAGGTATAAGTCCAACCAGTACACGAATGGTTCCAGTAAATGATTCCAGGGTGGTTCCAGTAGATGGTTCCAGTAGGTGGTTCCAGTAGGTGGTTCCAGAAATAGAGGCCAGACTTAAATAAGTGAGTGTCGCATGAAATGGATCCAGCAATATCAAATCGTGTTTGAAACAGAGAATCAGATAGAACTAGCTACAACTGAAATATAGTAAACGACAAGTAAATGGAAGAACTATCAGAGAATGTACTCGCCTGCTACTCTGAAAAGAGTAGTGTAATATCAGATGTCTGCACCGGAGTCACAATGTCCTAAACAGAGGAATACAGGTTATAATATGTTTAAAACAAGGTAAATGATGTTTATGATGCAATCTACATAATTTCTAGGCCAATCTAGGTCAAAGTCAAACTTGGTCAACTCTACAGTCAAACTAATTCAAATCAAGTCATATTAGGTCACAAGAAGTTAAACTAAGTCATACAAGGTCAAACAAGGTTAAAGAAGTCTAATCTAGGTTAAAGTCAACTCTTGGTCAAACATTCTAGCCAAACTAGTCAAGTTATCTAGGGTTTAGTCAATAATGGTCAGACTAGGTCAAAGTCTAGACTAACTAAGATTTTGGTTACTCATAGACTAGTCAATAAGGTAATTAGGTCAAGGGTCAACTCTATAAGGCTAACTCAAACCAATCATAGGCTATCATGTCTTAGGATACCTAAGATTCTATACCACAAAGCTAAGGCATAACCAATTTTCCATACAAATATATCACACATAATATATATAAATACCAATCTTGAATCTATAGTTAAGCTAAGCCCATACTCTAACTCAAATCAAGAAACAACTCCTAAGCATCCCACTTAACCCCATACATATCTTAATCTACTTAGGACTATCCACATAACCTATATGGTCAAACCTAAACCAATTAGTCAGTAGTCTATGGTTTAGTCAACTTAGTCAA
Source organism: Iris pallida (assembly GCA_029216955.1). Lineage (NCBI taxonomy): Eukaryota > Viridiplantae > Streptophyta > Magnoliopsida > Asparagales > Iridaceae > Iris > Iris pallida. The sequence continues at coordinate 18,182,010 of JANAVB010041419.1, read as the reverse complement.
ACTAGTCCCCTTTAAGTCCATCTAAGCCCCTTTCTAGGTCAATTAGGTCATGGTTGACCTATAGTTGACTTTGGTCAACCATGGTCAACTATCTAGTCAAACTAGGTCTACTAGACCTAATGGTCAATTCTAACTTGCTACTAACCATAGGCTAGTAATCCTAGGGCACTAAGACATATATTCAATATATATATATACACATAGGCCATAGGCTAAGACATCAAGTCTATATCATATATATATACATATCTAATATATATATACCCAACTATATAACCCATTATATATAATACATATATATAATATATCCATATATATATGTAACTAATATATAACCAATATATATATATATATATATATATATATATATATATATATATACACCATATCAATATATATAGTCAACTATATATATAATACCATACTCTATATATATATATATATACCCAACACATCTATATAACCATATATAGCCAATATACATAATACCCACATATAACCCAACCATGTATATAATACCTATATATATTCAACTTACATATATATATGATACACTATATATATATATAATACTCTATATATATATACAACATATATTGAGAGAGAGTGAAATGAGAGGGTGAGAGTGTGTGTGTACAAGAGTGAGTGAGAGTGTGAGGGGGTCATGGGAAGGGGTAGGCAGTGGTGTGTGTGTGTGAATAGTGTGTGTGTGTGGACAACAGGGGGGGTTAAACTCAGAAAAGAACTGTGAAATGGACCACACAACACACACACACATATGTGCATATATACATAGACCTATATACATCCATACATACAATATATATACCCACATACATACATACATACATACACACACACATATACATATATACTTACATATACAGTATATATATACATAAATACGCATGTATATCTACATAAAAATCAATTCAAAACTCAATTACAAAATCTGGAAATTACAGGATACTAAGAGTAACTGTGCAGTGAAGGTAATTTGGGGGGGGGGAGGAAACCCAAATTCAACCCAAAACTAAACTAAAACCTATATCTAATGGTTGGTAAACCTAGCCCCACATGTATGCGTGTCGTAGGGGTCCCTAGGTACCCACCACGACACAACACAACGTGTCCAAGTGTCAAAAATCCAATTCGGGTAAGTGTGCTCTGTGCAGTATCGTGCAGAGGTGCACACGAGTGTAGGACACGACACAAGTGTCCATAGGTCTCGTGCACACGTGTGTAGGTTCGCCTAGGGTTAGTCTAGGTGTCTAGGTTCCTGCACCGTGTCCACGTATCCTCAGGACACAGCACGAACACCGTATCAGTCGAGAAAACTCGACTGATACACTGCTACGCGCAGCGTCGTGCAGCGAGTCGAGTGGCTCGTGGACACGATACACACAAAATTGTGTCTCGTGCTCGTGTCAGTAGGTAGGGTAGGTCTAGGGGTACTTGTCAGTGTCATGGTCCAGTGTCCAAGTTGTGTCGTGTCTAAGTTACAAGGTCGTGTCAGTGAGGTCTGTGCACTCGTGCACAGGCTGTGCTCGACCAGTGCGAGTGAGTTTTCTCACTCGACACGACACGACTCGACACGAGACTTTGGGGGTGTCTTGTCAGACATTGCCCCTAGGTCCGTGTGAAGTGGCACGTGTCCACGTGTCGTATACAGTGCACACGAGGTGTCAGTGAGCAGGACAGTGTGTGTGGGTGTGCACAGCGTGTTCGTGTCCAATTTGGACACGGATACGACACAGTTTCGTGCTCAGTCAACTAGGGTTGTGACCTACAAGTCTAGGGCTACCCAAAAATGTAATTTGTTTTAAAAAACATTAACATTCAATCCATTGAGGCATTTCAACAAACACCTTAATAACACATAGACACGTGTCCGATACGGACACCAAACGGACACCAAATCCACCCAAATTTCGGGGACACCTAGGGGACTCCTAGATCTAGCCCTAAATGCAAAGAAACCGAAATTTAAATCAATTTAAAGGGTTTTACCTATATGTGCAAAAAGCTTGGAAAAGCTTCAAATGGGGGATTCTTCCTCTTGATGGCAAAAGTTCCAAATTGATCCAAAGCTGGGATTAAACCCCACAATCAGAAAATAGGGGAGTATTAGGTTCTAATGCAAGAAACTAGGATGAAAAAGGAGATCAAATGAATAAAATGGGAATTTTTGGAAGGGGAAAAATACCTTTCTTTTCTCCAAGTGTTGGAATGATAAAAAGAGGCAAGCCCTAATGAATAAGTGTTTATATAGGGTGGGGATCCCTATGGCTGGTCATAAGCTCAATAATTAGGGTTAGGGTTCACTAAATGGCCCATGGGCTTAAGTCATGATCAATCAAATCATTAAGCCATAAGTCATTTCATGAAACCACAAGCCATGACTTAAATTCACTTAAACTAATCCTCCTAATCCAAAATTAGTTTCTAATGACTAAAAGTAGGTTAACCTAAGTTAGACTAGGGTCACCATGGCTAGGGTTAGCTTCTAGGCTAGTTCACTAGGTCTCAACAAGTCAAAGTCAAACTAGAATTCACCAATTCAACAAATCACCAAATAATTCAAATAAGTCAAAATGACCAAATTACCCCTAGGCTAAAAATGATAATTAAATCATCCTAATGACATGGTTAGGCTCTAGGTCATGCAGTCACTAGGGTTTCACTGGCAGCACATCAAAATCACAAGTCATGACTTAAAGCAGTTTTTAAATAGTTTAAAAATTAATAAAAATCACCAAAAATCATAATGTGTAATAATTATCAATAATAATAATTATAATTACAAAATTTCAAAATTACCCTCATCTGGAAAACTGGGTGTTACAATCCTACCCCCCTTAGAAAAATTTCGTCCTCGAAATTAAGATGATCGTATCCCTACTAGGTCAAACCCCCAACAATCAAAGTCAAAGATAACATGCAACACTGTCCTACTGGTCGTGATTCCACGGTCTCGAACAGGGTAGCTACACTATCTAGCAATCGCAACTATATCCTGGCAGGTACTAATGGAATCACACAGGAAAGTGGGGAGGAAGAATGAGAAGGACAAACCAGCTAACCCATCACCTGCAGCATCGGTCTCCTCGACCGCCATCGCAAAAGCTCCACCCCTCTGGTGCTAAGCTACAGGTGGCCTAGCTCCCTCAAAAGGAGGTGCAAAGGGACAGTCTACCATCCTATATGAAACTGGTAAGGACAACTAGGAATTAATTATGAAGGATTACCATTCCAAAGATGATCAAATCGAAAGTTTAAGGCACGAGTGTCAATAGCATTGAAATCCAATAATACAATATATAAAAGAGGATTTAGTCCCGGCACGATCTAAGTTGATCAATTTCAGGATATATCGAAGTTTGGGCAAGATGGAGAACGAGGCCATTGAAGTCTGAGCACGAGTATCCAAGATTTGATATCCATGTCACAATTGAATTAATTCAATTGAATAAGATCCCAAACACTGGATGATAAGGAGGATGACCCGGTCGACTGGTCACGATCAAAGAATTAGAATTTTAAGAATGATGCAAGGATATAGAAATAAGTCAATTTTCTCCTTTGGATAGGGAAACTAAACGTGATACCTTGGGTTGATCTATCAAGTACAGTGCCTTTTCTTTCAGAAATATGCGAAAGGCAAAACAATAAAGAGTTCAAAGACGATGCTATTAAGTACAATACGTGGTTCATAGGCGATGGAATAATTCAAAAGAGAATTGCCAAAGCTGTCGTGGATGAGACTCTAGGGCAAATTTAACTATGTCTCCCTCCACATAGAATAACATATGAAAAGCGAACCAAAGTGCAATAGGTTGATCAGACCATCATGCACCGGTTCTGATTAGACAATATGTTAGTGGGTGCCAGCCTCCAATAAAATATGTCATGATCAAGCTCGAAAAGATGAGCTTGCAAAACTGGTGCTAAATTAGCAACATAAGATAGACAAAATATAAGCAAGGATAATGATGAAGGAAGTTAATAGTCTAAGATCCTTTAAACATCAAGGTGTGAGGGTAAATCAAAACAAGAAGAAAAGGATTTTCAAATCGAAGTTCATAATGAGATTCTCAAGGGTCATCCCATGAATCTTCTCAAGTAGTCCTAACTGTGATTGAGTACCTCTCCGTTAAAGCCTATTCCTTAGTTCCTATCGCAGGCTGTAGTGATACTCTAGTTCGAATACCACTACATAAACTCGACCTGCATGGGCCACCACTAAAAACGTGTCACGACCCGCACCCACTGTGAGGGTACGAGTGCGTAACAACGCCCAGCCTACGCCGCAGTGTCGGCGGTAGAACGCTGTTCTAGGTCACTATCTAACCAACAACTCACGCAATTATATAATGTACTTGTCAAAATCTCAACTCCGAACGGAGGACAAGCATAGATATAATGTAATCTCAATCACAGTCTAAGCACGATATGATAACACAGAAGATTATAACTAAGACTAAACAACATAAATAAAACCAACAACTAAATAATATAATCTCAGACAATCTCAACTACCAAACTCAACTTATATACAACTCCAGTTCTAAAACATGAAAGCTAAAACAAGACAACTAGCTAAACTCCCGATCACTCCTAAATGTCGGGGCCGTAGGTAGCTAAGCCGTCTCCTGGTCCATAATACGTAGGGCATGTGTCCTCAGGGCAATCATCTGTAAAATTTTCAACAGGTCCAGTCAGGACAGGAACGAGTACAACTCATCAAGAAATCCCAAGTAAATGACAGAGAACTATAAAGCAGTTATAGACAGTTTTATTGATGAACATGGTAGTTTGTATACAGGTGATGGTATAGAGAAACAGTTAAGATACAAGGAAAGTAAGGTAAGTAAAAACAAGAGAAGAATCATAGCAATAAAGACTGTAAATAGAAACTAGCTGAACTAGAGCAACATGATATAAGTCCAGAATGTAAATGTAAACAAGTGCAAAACCCAAGTAAATCCAGACAACATGAATCTGATACCAGGTGGTTCCAGTACAAGATGAGTTCGGTATAAGGTGAGTCCAGTCGGTGATCAAAGGTTCCAGGGTGAGCCCAGCCTATACTCTAACAGTGTGTTTTAAAATATCGGGATCGACATGTGAACGGCTGTAGGTAATACGGCACACCGCACACTCGGCCAAGTGTGGGATGGCTATCGTTCCAGTATAATTCCAAGGGAGGGGTTCCAGTATTTGGGTATGTTCACATGCCTATTCCAATATTTCTCCGCCCAGCAAGTACAAGTGAATCCATAATCCGACACAAAAATAGGTATAAGTCCAACCAGTACACGAATGGTTCCAGTAAATGATTCCAGGGTGGTTCCAGTAGATGGTTCCAGTAGGTGGTTCCAGAAATAGAGGCCAGACTTAAATAAGTGAGTGTCGCATGAAATGGATCCAGCAATATCAAATCGTGTTTGAAACAGAGAATCAGATAGAACTAGCTACAACTGAAATATAGTAAACGACAAGTAAATGAAAGAACTATCAGAGAATGTACTCGCCTGCTACTCTGAAAAGAGTAGTGTAATATCAGATGTCTGCACCGGAGTCACAATGTCCTAAACAGAGGAATACAGGTTATAATATGTTTAAAACAAGGTAAATGATGTTTATGATGCAATCTACATGATTTCTAGGCCAATCTAGGTCAAAGTCAAACTTGGTCAACTCTACAGTCAAACTAAGTCAAATCAAGTCATATTAGGTCACAAGAAGTTAAACTAAGTCATACAAGGTCAAACAAGGTTAAAGAAGTCTAATCTAGGTTAAAGTCAACTCTTGGTCAAACATTCTAGCCAAACTAGTCAAGTTATCTAGGGTTTAGTCAATAATGGTCAGACTAGGTCAAAGTCTAGACTAACTAAGATTTTGGTTACTCATAGACTAGTCAATAAGGTAATTAGGTCAAGGGTCAACTCTATAAGGCTAACTCAAACCAATCATAGGCTATCATGTCTTAGGATACCTAAGATTCTATACCACAAAGCTAAGGCATAACCAATTTTCCATACAAATATATCACGAAATAAATACACCAACCCCCTATGTTTCATGAGTATTACAGAGACTACCCCTATTTGAAACTAATTACACTCACCACCCCTCTCCTTTAGAAATTTTATAAAACATAGGGGTAGTTAGTGTTATATTTTTATAGAAAATAGAAACTATAGGGATGGTCCGCGTAATTAGTTTCAAAGTAGGGGTAGTGTCTGTAATAAGTGTAAAACATAGGGATAGTTAACGTAATTTGCCCGCAGATATCACACATAATATATATAAATACCAATCTTGAATCTATAGTTAAGCTAAGCCCATACTCTAACTCAAATCATGAAACAACTCCTAAGCATCCCACTTAACCCCATACATATCTTAATCTACTTAGGACTATCCACATAACCTATATGGTCAAACCTAAACCAATTAGTCAGTAGTCTATGGTTTAGTCAACTTAGTCAAACTAGTCCCCTTTAAGTCCATCTAAGCCCCTTTCTAGGTCAATTAGGTCATGGTTGACCTATAGTTGACTTTGGTCAACCATGGTCAACTATCTAGTCAAACTAGGTCTACTAGACCTAATGGTCAATTCTAACTTGCTACTAACCATAGGCTAGTAATCCTAGGGCACTAAGACATATATTCAATATATATATATACACATAGGCCATAGGCTAAGACATCAAGTCTATATCATATATATATACATATCTAATATATATATACCCAACTATATAACCCATTATATATAATACATATATATAATATATCCATATATATATATGTAACTAATATATAACCAATATATATATACCAATATATATACACCATATCAATATATATAGTCAACTATATATATAATACCATACTCTATATATATATATACCCAACACATCTATATAACCATATATAGCCAATATACATAATACCCACATATAACCCAACCATGTATATAATACCTATATATATTCAACTTACATATATATATATGATACACTATATATATATATAATACTCTCTATATATATACAACATATATTGAGAGAGTGAAATGAGAGGGTGAGAGTGTGTGTGTGTACAAGAGTGAGTGAGAGTGTGAGGGGGTCATGGGAAGGGGTAGGCAGTGGTGTGTGTGTGTGAATAGTGTGTGTGTGTGGACAGCAGGGGGGGGGGGGGGGTTAAACTCAGAAAAGAACTGTGAAATGGACCACACAACACACACACATATGTGCATATATACATAGACCTATATACATCCATACATACAATATATATACCCACATACATACATACACACACATATACATATATACTTACATATACAGTATATATATACATAAATACGCATGTATATCTACATAAAAATCAATTCAAAACTCAATTACAAAATCTGGAAATTACAGGATACTAAGAGTAACTGTGCAGTGAAGGTAATTTGGGGGGGGGGGAACCCAAATTCAACCCAAAACTAAACTAAAACCTATATCTAATGGTTGGTAAACCTAGCCCCACATGTATGCGTGTCGTAGGGGTCCCTAGGTACCCACCACGACACGACACAACGTGTCCAAGTGTCAAAAACCCAATTCGGGTAAGTGTGCTCTGTGCAGTATCGTGCAGAGGTGCACACGAGTGTAGGACACGACACAAGTGTCCATAGGTCTCGTGCACACGTGTGTAGGTTCGCCTAGGGTTAGTCTAGGTGTCTAGGTTCCTGCACCGTGTCCACGTATCCTCAGGACACAGCACGAACACCGTATCAGTCGAGAAAACTCGACTGATACACACTGCTACGCGCAGCGTTGTGCAGCGAGTCGAGTGGCTCGTGGACACGATACACACAAAATTGTGTCTTGTGCACGTGTCAGTAGGTAGGGTAGGTCTAGGGGTACTTGTCAGTGTCATGGTCCAGTGTCCAAGTTGTGTCGTGTCTAAGTTACAAGGTCGTGTCAGTGAGGTATGTGCACTCGTGCACAGGCTGTGCTCGACCAGTGCGAGTGAGTTTTCTCACTCGACACGACATGACTCGACACGAGACTTTGGGGGTGTCTTGTCAGACATTGCCCCTAGGTCCGTGTCAAGTGGCACGTGTCCACGTGTCGTGTACAGTGCACACGAGGTGTCAGTGAGCAGGACAGTGTGTGTGGGTGTGCACAGCGTGTTCGTGTCCAATTTGGACACGGACACGACACAGTTTCGTGCTCAGTCAACTAGGGTTGTGACCTACAAGTCTAGGGCTACCCAAAAATGTAATTTGTTTTGAAAAACATTAACATTCAATCCATTGAGGCATTTCAACAAACACCTTAATAACACATAGACACGTGTCCGATACGGACACCAAACGGACACGAAATCCATCCAAATTTCGGGGACACCTAGGGGACTCCTAGATCTAGCCCTAAATGCAAAGAAAACCGAAATTTAAATCAATTTAAAGGGTTTTACCTATATATGCAAAAAGCTTGGAAAAGCTTCAAATGGGGGATTCTTCCTCTTGATGGCAAAAGCTCCAAATTGATCCAAAGCTGGGATTAAACCCCACAATCAGAAAATTGGGAAGTATTAGGTTCTAATGCAAGAAACTAGGATGAAAAAGGAGATCAAATGAATAAAATGAGAATTTTTGGAAGGAGGAAAAATACCTTTCTTTTCTCCAAGTGTTGGAATGATAAAAAGAGGCAAGCCCTAATGAATAAGTGTTTATATAGGGTGGGGATCCCAATGGCTGGTCATAAGCTCAATAATTAGGGTTAGGGTTCACTAAATGGCCCATGGGCTTAAGTCATGATCAATCAAATCATTATGCCATAAGTCATTTCATGAAACCACAAGCCATGGCTTAAATTCACTTAAACTAATCCTCCTAATCCAAAATTAGTTTCTAATGACTAAAAGTAGGTTAACCTAAGTTAGACTAGGGTCACCATGGCTAGGGTTAGCTTTTAGGCTAGTTCACTAGGTCTCAACAAGTCAAAGTCAAACTAGAATTCACCAATTCAACAAATCACCAAATAATTCAAATAAGTCAAAATGACCAAATTACCCCTAGGCTAAAAATGATAATTAAATCATCCTAATGACATGGTTAGGCTCTAGGTCATGCAGTCACTAGGGTTTCACTGGCAGCACATCAAAATCACAAGTCATGACTTAAAGCAGTTTTTAAATAGTTTAAAAATTAATAAAAATCACCAAAAATCATAATGTGTAATAATTATCAATAATAATAATTATAATTACAAAATTTCAAAATTACCCTCATCTGGAAAACTGGGTGTTACACCCATACATGGATCAAGGACGTGGACAAGAATCGTACATGGATCGTACGATCCAGGTCGTGGAATCGGGGTCCGACCTGTATCGGACGATCCTGACCCAAGCGGATCCAATTTGTGGTCAGGACCATATTTTGACTTTTCTTTTGAAGTTAGAGTTTTGTTTTGTTGTTTTGCAATTTTAAGTTGTTATATATTTTCCTATGCTAGTCTTGTTATTTTGTTAGATCAAATCTCTCTATTGTGCCCTTTCTCTTATCCCAAAACTACGGTTTTAAGAAGAAGAAAAAATATAATTCTTCCCCCTCGTTTGTCTTAATTTGTTTTCTTTTGTTGCGGTGGACTTCTGGCTTAGGAAAGATACAAGTACGGGTTTGCTGTGATTTACGAAATTCCTTTTGAGGTTACTTTTAAATTGTAGTCTCTTTCCTACTCCTTTTTTCTTTGGTTTTGGAATATGGAAAAAAAATGATGTGACATGGAAGCATTGCATGGTTGTGGACGAGGATCATAACCATCTACAATGCAAATATTGTGACGGTTTTTTGAAGATCCTATTAACTATAGTTTTTGAATCAGTTGATTTGTTTTGTACATGATATATGTTAAAACCTACTTGTTTTGTATATCTATTTTTAAATTATGTATGATATCTCTTATTTTGAATTGTCCATATTTTTTCATGTTTATTTGATTTTTTTTATAGATTTAATCAATAAACTTATGATTTACTTATCCGGATTCCAATCTCAACCCCTTTACGATTTTACTATCCAATCCGATTTTGACAACATTGGCCGCACCACATTCTTAGTGTATTCTCTTCTTTAGCCCCACATTGGGTAGACTAGCTAACCTCCTACGTATCCTCTCCTATATAAAGTTGGCCTTGAGCCTAATGAAAGAAATCTTAATATTATCCCTAATAGTCGATCAATCCGTAAATCTGTTCCGCACTTCCCGTTACTAGTTGCTGTTCTCGTCACACCAGTCAACTATAAAGCTTTCTAGTGGGCTTATTTAAGTCATGAAACTATATAATACCATCCCTTCTAGTTCAAAACACAACACGCTTTGCTTTATAGTGATTTTTGAAATTCACTAACTAATGTTTTTATTATTCTTTTTCTTTTTCTTTTTCTCTTTCTCATACTCTGTTCTTTTGATGGTTGCACTTCTTTTCTTCTATTGATCCTCAGGATTTCTATATGCTCAAGAATCTCATATATAGTATTGTCATTTCCATTATTTTGTGCAATTTTTCTTAGAGGCTCACGTGCATAACAAAATTAGCTGTCATCATATAGGACTGGTGAAATTTGTTGAAAACTCTGTGAAGGATGAACATAGTCGCTCTCCAAACAGACCAGTTTATCTTCTTGGGGATTCCTTTGGAGGATGCTTAGCACTTGCCGTCGCTGCACGCAACCCGCATATTGATCTTGTTCTAATATTAGTAAATCCAGGTCCGTAGAAATGTACACACTATCTGATTGTTTTAGAGTACATAATTTTTATTACTGGTTATTGTCTGCATTAATTATTTCACTGACTTGTGTACTTTCCTTTATCTTCAGCAACATCTTTTAACAAGTCACATTTACCGCCCTTTATTCCGGTCTTGGAGGCTTTACCACGAGACCTTCATTTTGGCATTCCTTATGCCCTGAGCTTGATCTTGGGTACATATCTCTCTCTCTCGTATTGATGCCTTGGTTTTCTTATAACAAATTGATGCTGACGAACAATTTTTACTAGCAAATAGTGACTTTGGTGTGAAGTTATTGACCTACAATGTTTTTCTTCTATGATCTCTCGTTAGGGTTAGGGTATTGGAGATGTATGCCGACGAGGCGATGTCGACACGCAGATGAAGGCTACGATCTCAGATAGCGGCGGCAAGGGTTAGATATAGGGTAAGAGAAGGAGAAGAGATGATAGGAAAAGAACCTAGGGCTCTGGTACCATATAAAAATTGGAGACTACATTTTGACTAGAATAAGATAAATTTTAGTAGGGCTCTTATCCAACATTTATAACACTATAAAGTATTTGAAATGACATCACTAGCCCTAGCTACAAATAGAAAATACATCAAGTAATAAATACCGAAAATGAAAATAAATAATCTAATCTACTCTTCAACAACATGTTCTGAAATAAATAAAAAGATAATTTCATTCCTCTCTGTCATCATTAATTTTATGCTGAAAATATTATGATTATTGTGATGGATGATCTGTAACATATACCTATCATATGCTATTAGGAATAGCATCTTATGGGTAGCAGATGTTATTGTGTTTAAGCCTAAGATGAGAAAGGTTTTGTTTTAGACACATACCTACCATCTGCTATTAGGAAGAGCATCTTGTGGGTAGCAAGATTGTATTGTGCTAAGCATAAGATGACAAAGCTTTTATTTATTTATGTGTAAAAAGAATGCGTGTAATAAAATGCCGCTTATCTCCCTTGTCTCTCAACACTTGACCTTTGTTACATCGTTGTCTAATTGATGTAGATCATGTTGGATATGGCTCGTGTTCACTATGGAGTGCTACAGGCACCGTCCGAGGAACCGGAGAAGCCCAAGAGAGCAGAGATTGAACATATTGGGGCTAGAAATAGAAAAGGGGTATCCCCTACAGCATACCACCGATATGCCGCAAGGTCCAAAAATTAAGCAACAATTTGGGGGCACAAATTGGTGCTCACTAAGCATGTTGGCGGTATTTGATGGAGTTAAAGTTGGGATTACTTTATTTTGATGGATGATTTAGATTTAAGGACTTTGTTTCGACGGTTCGGATTGTACCTGACTTGGAAAGTTGAGAGTTCTATTTAAGAGCTCTTAATAGCCCCTAGGTCTGGTTACTTAGAGAAAGGAGGCTTTGCAAGAGAGCGTTCTTGGAAGCAATTAAGGGAGTCTTTAAGAGAAGAATGAGAGAGCTCGTTGAAAATCTCGTAAGGGAGGGTTGCTCGTTACAATATTGTCTATATAATTCTTAAGGTTCTCTTGTTGATTCAATAAAGTTATTTCTTTCCTTGCCCCTTGGAGTAGGTCGAGTTTGACCAAACTACTATTGTGTGTTCTTTGTGCTAATAGTTAAGTTAATTGTGCCTTGCTATTTTACTCATCGTTATGAGGTTATTTTCATTCAGTCTCGCTTCCACATGTGCACTCAGATTCACAACAATTAGGATCAGAGCTAAGGGAATCTTAAGGAATTTCAAACTCTTGGATCTAGGTCAACGGTAGGTGACGACATTGGTCCGCTTCTTATTTTCCAAGATCGGAATTCTTGAAATCGATTGTTTGTTAAGGTCTGAGAGGGATTTTCTCTATTTCAGAGTTTTGGGATGACGAGTAACAATATTAATAACATCAAGTTCGAGGTGGAGGGGAAGTACAAGTCTGCCTTGACTGTGTCTAGCATCTAGTGTAGTTTCTCAGTTTTGGAGGCAAAGACGGTGGTGATTGTAGTTTTTCGGTTATGGAGATAAATACCGTAGTGGAGGAAATTTCTCAGTTCTGGAGGCAAAAACCGTGGTAGAGGCAGTTTCTCGGTTCTGGAGGCAAAGATTGTGTCACTGGCCAAGGGAAGTTTTGCGGTTCTGGAATAAAGATCGTGTCAATTATTGGTTTTGGGTAAAGACCGTGTCAACAGCCATATTCAATCTTTGGCAAGATTGAGGCGGTGGTTCATTTCTCGATTCTTGTTAAAGACTGAAGAAAATCAGAAGTCGTAGTTAAGGTTAAGAGAGCACGATGTATAGGAACACTCTCATGAGGTGGTTGGTGAATAACTCGACAAGGTGGAGATTGTTGGATATGGCTTGTGTTCACTATTGAGTGCTACGTGCGCCATGAGCCATCCTAGAATCGGAGAAGCCAAACTGACTTGAGACGAGTATATCAGGGTTGGAAATAGCAATGGGTTATCCCAACGACGTACAGGTGGTGTGCCTCTGGTATGCCACAAAGTTCAAAATTTAGGTAGCAACTTTGGTGTATAAATTAGTGCTCACTAAGCATGCCAACGGTATAAGACGACATGCTAGCAGTATGCTATCGAGTTGGGGGCTGCTATATTTTGATGTACTATTCAGATTTAAGGGTGCCGTTTCGACGGTTCGGATTGCTCTCACATTAGGTGAATGTTGAGAGTCATATTTAAGGGCTTTTATCAGCGTCTAGGGCTGGTAACTTGGAAAAAGGAAGTTTTGCAAGAGAGGATTCTTGGAAGCCATTAAGGAAGTCTTCAAGAGAATGAGACAACGCATCAAAGATCTTGTAAGAGAGGGTTTCTTATTATGGTGTTTGTATGTAATCCCTATAAGGTTCTCTTATTGATTCAATAAAGTTATTTCTCCCCTTGCCCTGTATAGTAGGTCGTGCTTGACCGAACAACGTTAAATATTATGTATTCTTTCGTGCTATTAGTTGGTTAATTGTGCCTTGCTATTTTACTTCTCGTCATATGGTTATTGTTGATCCGTTTCGCTTCCGGCAAGTTTTCTTCTGTTAACAAACATCGTACCCTCTCCATCAGTGCACTGTTCATACGCTCCGTTAGACTATTGAGTTGAGGTATCTTGGGCGGAGTCTTCTGGTGTCGAATCTCTCGCTCTTTACAGTAAGCATCAAAGGTACCATTGTATTCGTTGCCATTGTCGGAACGAACACAATTAAACTTCTTATCCCTCTCCCTTTCAACAGAGGTCTGGATTTTTTTAAAAGTAGGTATTACCCGATCTTGATCTTTAAAGCGTAGATCCAAACTTTCCTGCAATAGTCATCAATAAAAGTCACAAAGTAAGAAGTACCACTAATAGATTGTACCTTCATTGGAGGCAGACATTCGAGTGAACTAACTCTAGCAATGTTGGCATCCTTGAAGAGGAGTGACTTTGGAAAGACGTCCTATTTTACTTTCCCTCTAGACAGTACGTGCATCTCTCCATCTTTGTAGACTTGAGCCCGGAATCACTTTCCCGTTCATCAAGTAGCTCATTCCCTTTCCGCTAATATGGCTGAGCTGTCTATGCCACAACTCGATAGATGCATCACTGACTGCGTTCACCTCCTATATCCCTTATGCGCTCCCTTTAAACCATACTTCTTGCTTCCTCTAACAATCACTATCGAACCTCTGAAAATCTTCCACTGATAGTTTCCAAAGAGAATGAAGAATCTCTCCTCATCCGACCTTCCGATTGATACCAGGTTGAAACGAATATCTAGGACATGACGAACACCTTTGAGAACAAGAGTTGCACCTATTTTTGTTCTCAAATTTTACATCTCCAATAGCAACAGCCATCCTTAACACTCTACAGTCTCCTGTTGTGTAAGTGGCAAACAGTGTCCTGTTTTGAGATACGTGCGCTGAAGCCCTTGAGTCCATCAGCCAAGAATTGCCATTGCATGCAAGGTTCATGACTACCTTATCACCCATAATGATCACATCACCTCCATTTGCTGAGGCAGCCACTGTTGTGTTCTCACTCTACTTCCCCTTGTCGCCATTCTTCTCTCTCTTTCAAGCGAAACCGTTTCGCTTGATGTGGCCCTTCTTGCCACATTGATAGCACTCGGAGTTCTCGTACCGACCTTTGGACTTTCTTCTGCTCTTGTGTCTGCCACCGTCCGGACCCCGACTTTTACTCCTTCCATGGCTCTCTGAAATGAGTGCCTCTGAGTAGGATTTTGATGACGTGACCTGACATCTTCTTCACATCTCACCATTCAATACCCCGCTCTTGGTAAACTCCATACTAACCACGCCTTCTGGAGCAAAGGCGATCATGGATACTTGTACGATTTTTCATGAGTCTGGCAAAGTACACAACAACCAAAACCCCTGAACTTAGTCGTCGAACTTTACTCTCATAGAGGATAACTGGTCAACCACATCCTAGAATTTACTAAGGTGATCTGTAATAGACGTATCATCTTTGTACTACAGACTCGTCATTTGTCGGATCAGGAACATCTTATTTACCTCGGTCTTCTTCATATACAAAGATTCTAGCTTCTTCTAAAGTGTTCTTGCGTGCTCTATATTAGCAACGTGATTGTACGCGTTCTCGTCAACAAACTGTCGCAAATACCTATAGACCTGTATGTGTTCGTATTTTCAGTCCTTCTCGGATTTATCACTGGGCTTCTCGAAAGCAAATATAGAAAGGTGCGGCTTCTTGACGAATAGCAAATCTTTTATCTTGCTCCGTCAATAGTGGTAATTGGAACCATTTATGTTTACCATGCACACTGGCTTCATGTCCATCTCTTCTCCTTGGCTTGATTGTCAACTCTGACACCTCCTTTGAAACTAAAGTTCTGATACCACTCTATCGGAAACGAAACACGGAAACCGTTCTCCCAAACCAAGAAGTTACGAGAGAACCGAAGAAAAGTACACGAAAACCAAATCACCAAAATGACACAAAAGCCAAATGTAGACACAACGATTTTTACGTGAAAAATTCAGATGAAAAAAATCACGGGACGATCGGAGTCCAATCCTAAAAAGCCTCCACTATTGGAATAAAAAATACACATATTCCTTATACACTTCTACCGATCCAAAAAGAAGAAAACCCGACTACAGACTCCAAAGAATAAGAGATGACGAGAAAAATTACCCAAAACGATCTCTGCTTCACAATATCCTTCAATCTCCCTTTTCTCTCTTTCAAAAGTCGTAAAGCATCAGTTTTTTTATAAACCTTTACATGGATTAGGGTTACCATATATTGGAAATCTATATATAGAAGTCCGATATATATGGAAAGTCCAATATATTCAATCATAATATATATGGTCAAAGTCAAAGATATGAAAATTCAATTATATATAGGTTTACCATATATTGGAAGCCCAATTATATGAAAAGTCTAATGCCTGAAAGATCCAATCATATATATATATATATATATATATATATATATATATAGTCGAAGTCAAAGATATGTAAATCCAATCAAATATTTGCTTACCATATATGGTCCAATATACGGCGCTCGTCGCACTCCTCGAGCTTCTCCGACACATGAATAATGCTCGTTGCACTCCGGGGTATTCTCCACATAGGTTGGGAACCCCATCCAACACCAACATTTACACCCTTGTTGGTTGATCTTCTTCGTTCAATTTTTTTTTGTCGAATTAACTGGAAAAGAGACCTATAACGTCGGTATCAGTTAATGTCGGTAGCAGTCGGTATCGGATCGGAATATGCCAAATCGTATTGGTATCGACCGTATCAGATCAGTATCAGATCTCTATACTGCAATTTATGATGCATTGTAGGAAATAATAATGCCTTGTTCTCATTGCTAGGTTTAGTTACAATATATATAATGTCTACATTTGGGCTTATGGGTATGGGCCATATTTACATTACAAATATAATCTAACACCCCCCCTCAAGTTGGAGCATGCAAGTCACAAATGCCCAACTTGGGAAGGAAAGAATCAAACACTTGCTTTCCAAGGGGCTTGGTGAAGATGTCAGCCAGTTGAGAAGAAGTAGGAACATGCGAGGCTATTACGGTGCCATCTCTAATAGCATCGCGAACAAAATGCAAATCCACCTCAATATGCTTACTGCGCTCATGAAATACCGGGTTCTGAGCCGGGTGCAGGGCTGACTGACTGTCACAATACACCGACATAGCAGACTTCTGGCGAACGTCCAAACACACCAATAACTCCTTCAACCATTTCAACTCACAAACAAGCGCAGCAAGGGATCGGTATTCAGCTTCAGCGGAAGATCGGGAAACAGTTGATTGGTTCTTGGTCTTCCAAGAAATAGGAGACCCCCCCAGAAACACTAACCAGCCTGTAACAGAGCGGCGAGTCAAGGGACAACTTGCCCAGTCGGAATCACACCAACCAGAAAGACGGAGATCACAATCAGCTTTCAAAAGAATATCATGTCTTGGTGCATTTTTGAGATATCTGACAACTCTCAAAGCAGCATGCTAATGATCTTGTTGAGGCTCCTGTAAGAATTGAGACAAGATATGCACATCATAGGCCAAGTCAGGGCGAGTAAATAATAGATAAATCAACCTCCCAACCAGCCTCCGATATGTCTCTACATCCGCCAACATTGGACTAGTCGATTCTGCCAGCTTGTGATTGGTCTCCATGGGAAAACCAGCAGGGCGAGATCCCATCAAACCGCATTCTGAAATGATGTCCAAAGCATACTTCCTTTGACACAAGGAAATTCCTTCCGCACTTCGAGCCACCTCTATGCCAAGAAAATACTTTAACACACCAAGGTCCTTCATGTGAAAGCAAGAACTAAGGTACTTTTTGAAAGCATCTAAAGCACCTGTGTCATTACCGGACACAATCATATCATCAACATAGATCAAAACATGCAACTCTACCTTCTCCTTAAAAAAAGAGGAAAGGGAATAATCGGAATATGATTGAATAAATCCATAGGATATCAGAGAAGCAGTAAGCTTAGCGAACCAACAACGTGGTGCCTGTTTCAATCCATATAGAGACTTACGCAGGCGACACACTTTGTTGGGTTCACTATGCGAAAAACCTGGCGGCAACTTCATATATACTTCTTCTGTCAGATCTCCATGAAGAAAAGTATTGTGCACATCCATCTGGTGCAAAGTCCAGCCTTTTACAGCTGCAACAGCCAAGAATGCCCTAACTGTAGGCATCTTAGCTACCGGGGCAAATGTTTTTGAATAGTCGATCCCCTCAACCTGATGATTACCGAACACAACCAGCCGTACCTTTAAGCGCTCAACACTGCCGTCGGATTTGTACTTTATTTTGTACACCCATCTACTTCCCAATGCTTTCTTCCCAGGAGGCAAATCGACAAGACTCCATGTCCCATTATCTTCCAGAGCCTGTATTTCAGTTTGCATAGCTGCGCGCCAGCCTGAATCTCGCGAGGCCTGGCGATATGAAGTAGGCTCAACATCGGCAGTGATAGCTGCAAGAAAATCTCTGTGTCCAGCAGTAAATATGTCATAACTTAGAAATTCTGTTAGAGGATACGGAGTACCTGAGGAAGTGACGGGAACAAATGAACTGTGGTGAAGGGGGGACTTTTACTTCGAACAACATTCGTCACAAAATCCTGTAATCGCACTGGCTGTGATTTTTTTCTCATTTCTCTTCCCAATACTACCTCATCGGGCACCTCTGGCAACACTGTATCCCCTGTATCATTAGTAGTATCCGCATCACCACCAGCGGACTCTCCTGTCAATACTTCTGCATCTACCTGTGCATCCTTGCCACTCGGTGCCGAGCCACCAGCAACCACTTCGGCCTCAGCAACCGTAGCCGGCACCATACCAAAAACCTCTATATCGTCTCCCGGCACCTCAACAGATGTATGGCGTGTCGCAGAAGACATCTCGCTAGCAGAGCCACACCCAGGAAATTCTTTTTCATAAAAAATAACATCACGGGACAAAAAATTCACCAGTCTCCAAATCATACAGTTTCCATCCCTTTTTATCAAGTAGATACCTAACAAAGATACATTTTCTGCTCCTGCTAACAAATTTATCATGTCGGAATTTCAAATCATACGCATAGCACAGACAACCAAAAATACGTAGATGATCATATGAAGGAGCCGAACCATATAAAACTTCATAAGGAGACTTAAAATTCAAGATACTAGAAGGGGTTCTATTTATCAAATAACATGCACCCAGAACACATTCCCTCCAAAAATCCACGGAAAGAGAACCCTGAAATCTCAATGCCCTGGCTACATTTAATATATGTCGATGTTTTCTTTCCACCCTTCCATTCTGTTGAGGTGTCCCAACACAGGATGTTTGGAACAATATACCTTGAGATGAAAAATAATCTTGTAAACAATTAAATTCAGTGTCATTGTCACTCCGCACACGACGTATATCAGTCCCAAACTGACGTTTCACCATAGCAATGAATTTAAGAAACATAGAATAAACAACACACTTATCCGTCAATAAAATAACCCAAATAGCTCTAGAAAAATCATCCACCAAAGTCAAAAAATATCGTGCCCCATTAGATGACGGAACACGATATGGTCCCCACAGATCACAGTGTATAAGTTCAAAGCATCTCAAAGCACGACTACTACTATCAGGAAAGACATCACGAGTCTGTTTAGCTTGATGACAAATATCACAGGCCTTATGAGAAAACACATTACTACCAGAGAGAAAAGGTAAAGTCTGCATTACTTTATCTGAGGGATGCCCTAGTCTACTATGCCAAACCTCGGAATCACTTTCTTTGCATGCCAGGATCACCGAAGCCAAAGAAGCTGGAATCTCCCACAAGAAGTAAAGTCCACCCCTTTGTTCACCTGCTCCAATCACCATCCTCGTACTTCGGTCCTGAACAAAACACAAATCAGGAGTGAATAACATATCACAATTTCTGGCACCAATCAATTGGAAGACAGAGATCAAATTGCAAGTCAATGTCGGAACATAAAGAACATCCGTCAACACCAACGAAGCAGTTAAAAATACTTTGCCTCTCAGAACAGCCTCAATAGTGCTCCCATCAGGCAAAATCACAGGACAGACATGGCCCTCAAAGCAATCAACTAAACAGTCACGAGAGCCTGTCGCATGAAGAGTAGCCCCAGTATCGAATATCCAAGTGACAGAAGAATTCTTACCCATCAGACGATCAGAGTTTGAAGAACCAGGGTTGGAAGGATTGTCGTTACCCAGCAGGCTCATCAGTTTCTGCCATTGTTCACCTGAGAGTGGTGAAGGATATCCTCCATGCATCATATCTGTCGAACTCCAAGCAATACTAGCAGGGACACTATGACCAGCAGCGGCGACATGATGAACAACCCCTGCGCCACCAGTACCGCGTCCCTCATCACGTCTCTGCTGTGGTGGCGGGCCTCTGCCACCGTCGGCACCACGTCCGCCTTCACGCCGAGGACGAGTCTCCCACCACTCTGGATAGCCAATCTTGGCAAAGCAAGTTGCAACATCATAACCTGTTTTCTTGCAATGAGTACAGATCATACCTGATTTGTCCCTGGAATCGGAGGTCCTACTATTAGAAGTAGAAGACGAACGAGGTAAAGTCTTGATAGCCAGCGTCAACACCTCCTCAGCAGCGGATTGGACCTGAGTTTTTCGCATAGCCTCCTCCTCACGAACTGCCTGGTATGCCCGATCTAAACTTGGCTGAGGATCCTGAGCCAAAAGATTAGATCGGGTATGACTATACAACTCAGCATTCAACCCATATATAAAGTCCTGAAAGTGGTCTTCATCCCTCATAGCCTGTAGCTTTGCAGCAAGTTCACCACAGGTACAAGAAGGTAATGGAAAATAAGCAGCTTGTTCATCCCACAAAGACTGTAAATTTCCAAAGTAGGTTTCCACAGACATCGAAGCCGTCTGTTTACACTCAGCCAAAGCCACCTTAATTTGTTGCTTCTGAGTGCCATTGCTAACAACAAATCTTTTCTCTAACAAGTTCCACAATGGATAAACCTCCTCAAAGTACGGCAAAGATTTCTTCAGAGACGGATCAATGGTATTAAGAACCCATTGAACCAATAGTGCTTGCACGCATCTCCAATCAAGCAATTTACTAGCATCATTAACAGGTTTGACTTCAGTACCTTCCAGAAAAGTGATCTTTCGCCTAGAGATCAGGGAGAGACGTATCGACCGAGACCACTCAGCATAGTTCGATCCACGGAAAACAATAGGAGTAATGATATTTCCTGGTTGATCAGCAGAACTCAGAAAATATGGATCCTTTGGATTAGGATAATTTGGTTTGTGTGCACCGCCACCGCCAGTCGCGACGGAGTAGCTGGACGCATCATCATCTGCCATCGCGGATGTCGGGTGTACAAAAATTTTGTACAACTCCGACGAATCGGCCGCTGATGGACGGGGTCGGCGGCGAATCGGCCGCGATCAGGGCGCCGGATCTGGCGCGTAGGGGCAAGCGGATGTCGGATGTACAAAAATTTGTACGACTCCGACGAATCTGCCGCTGATGGACGGGGTCAACGGAAAACAAATCGGGTGTACTCCGACGTATCGGCCGATCCTGATCGGTCGGATCTGGCGCGTTGGTGAACGGGGTCGAGCGTCCGCAGTCAGGCGGACGGATCGACGGCGCGGTCGGGCGCTGACGGTCGGTCGGGCGCGATCGTCAGACCACTATGCAGGACCAAAGCAGCCGGGAGCTATTCAGACCACTATGCAGGATCTTGCTGCAAAGGGTCTTGCTTCAAAGATTCAACCACCGCCAATTACAAGGTCCACCTTGAAGTGCTGGCCAGGCAGAAACCAAACACTTTATCAAGATCACCTTTGCGTGCACTTCAAAGATTCAACCACCTCTATGCCAATGGCAGATTTTGATAAAGTGCACTTCAAAGAAACCAATATTCAGCAAAGGTGATCTTGAAGTGCACGAGAGATTCACCAAAGAGTTTGGGGAGGAGGGCTGATCGGGTGCGTGGGAGCGATCGTCAGGCGTGGTCGACGCGGGAGCGGGCGTCGGCCGCGGTCGGCGCGGGAGCGGGCTAGGGTTTTTCGGGAGATGGCGGCTAGGGTTTTTCGGGAGGCTCTGATACCATGTAGGAAATAATAATGCCTTGTTCTCATTGCTAGGTTTAGTTACAATATATATAGTGTCTACATTTTGGCTTATGGGTATGGGCCATATTTACATTACAAATATAATCTAACATGCATCCATATGAGTTCATGGAACATGCATGTATTGACTTACCAAGTTCACGCAATACATCAAATTTCAAGGGAGATGAAAGAAACTTCACATATATGACTCCTGTATATCTTTCAAGGGAGAGTAACATAAACAAGCTTATTAAATTTATGGTTTGAAGAGTTTTCCAAGTGTAGATTTCCCCCCTTCTTTGACCAAGTCTTGGCCTTGTATTATTATATACTTTTTTAGTTAACACTATCTGTTTGCACTAGAAAAAGATCTGTTCGTGTCTAGCTCTAGTCTTCTTTTTAATCTTCATTTTTCTTCTTACATAAAATTATTGTTTGTTCTCGACATCGGAGAAAAACTCGGTGCAAAATGTCATTAGGTGTTCATTTCACGATATCTGCTTTCTTTAACAACATTTTCAGTTTTCTTTAATATCATGCTTAAAAACCTTAGGTGGTTCTCTCAAGATGGCAGCGGCCAGGAGTGAAGAAGCTCTCCTTTCTCAACAAACCCTCGAAGAATTGTTAAGGACCATTTCTTCTTTGATACCTCTTCTTTCAGTAAGATAGCTCTCCAACTTAACCAGTCTTTTCTTTGTTTGTTCCTCTTTTTGTGTAAGCATAAGTTCTGTCAGCTAAATTGATTATATTTAGTTTGAACATGTGGAGCCGTGAAATATTTTAATCTTTATCTTCTTATTTTGAAGTGATTGTTTGGTGTATAGTTCATTCATACCATTGCGATGCATATTGCTTAACATGAATAGATGTTGCTTTATACTTGCCTTTCATTTTTATATTTATACAGTTATGTATGCATGATAGCAACTACCAATGATAATAGATTAAGAGACAACTTTACAATGCCTTAGTACAACAATTGGGTTATGAGTATCCTTGAGAAAGATTGTTCATTGTGTTGAAGGATCTTCTGGTGTAACAACTTTGTTCTAAGCTCAATAGTACTATATTTCGCTCCTGGACATCACTGCATTCATAAGAGACAACTTACAGTACATAAAATATAATCAAGAGAAAAATAAAACAATAGTACATTATAAGTTCTTCAAGTTCCTGCTTCTATCAGCTTGCATTCTGCATATATTATGGCAATGAGAGTTTGATTTTGGTGTGATGTATAGAGGTTATAGCGGCAATCATTTGTTAACTTAAAAACATGTCGTGGTTATTGCAAAAATCATTTTATGTTATGCATTTTCTTTCTAGGCATTAATCACATCCATGCTTTAATGTATTCTTGGATTTGCCCTGTATAAATGCACATAGTAATCTTCTTTCAAACTAGAACTATATTCGAGCTTAACATTCTTTATGATCTTGTCTTTTAACATAGTGTGTGCAATTCAACAGGACTTGACAGATACATTACGAAATGATATTTTCCTGTGGAAACTTAAGCTTCTTAAATCTGGTGCCTCTTATTCCAACTCTCGACTACATGCTGTAGAAGCTCAAGTTTTAATGCTTGTCAGGTTCTGTAACTACGAAACTTTTGCAATCTTGTTTTATATATTCTCTCAGCTTATCCGGCCATATATAAAGGGACTCTGATGTACTTTGGGGTGTAAATACTAGCTGTTCCTTTTTACTTGTTCACATTTTGTCCTTTTCTAACTGAGCGACTTGAGCTAAAAATTTAGCTTGAGAAGGCATGTTTAAGATTGCTTTAGAATTCGTAGAACTCTGACAATACGAAAATACAGTTATTTTCTATTTTATTTTTATGGCGAAGATGATCATAATGATGACAATGATACTTCTTGTTCTAGCTTCATTCGTTGTGCAAGACGAATGAGCTTGGCAACTTGGCTTGTTCTAGCTGGTTCTAGACGAATGAGCTTGGCGACATAAAAATACTTGCAAATAAATAACTAAGCTTGACAACTTGGCTTGTTCTAGCTGGTTTACCGAAAAAAAATGGAGCTCATACTTCTTGTGCAAGACGAATCAAAATTTGATCTTGGAAAATACTTGGAGCTTGATATTCACCGTCGACTTTGGAAAATTGTAATCGTTTTCTACATTACGTAACTAAAGGTTGAATTTCCAAAGCCAAAAGCAAAATAAAATATAGATATAAAAGCCGAAGAATTTAAGTACAAAAGTATATATACTGAAGAAGTCCGGCGTCTTCATCCAATTTTCAAATATATCTAGAAGTAGTTCTTGATGGGTTTGAAACCACCAACCAGTAACCCCATGAGGAAATAAAGGAAAACCTTTGTGGGAAAAAAGCGCAAATTCCGAGAACAATCTCCATTAGGTTCCACCTTTATAGTTCTCTTACAATAACTTACTCAATGATTTGAGGTATCCCTACAACCCATTAGATCAAGAGAACAATCGAAGAGAACTTCACAATCACTCTCCTTTACTTATAAATACAATATGAACTCACCAATCCATATTAACCTCACAACTGCTTGGGGAGGGAAGGAGGCAACGCAAGGAGAGGTAAATATGGAAAACAAATTAATTGCTTGGGTTGTGGAGGTAATATAGAAAATAATTGATTGCTTGGGGAGACATAGGTAATGTAAGGTTAATATGGAAAATGAATTGGTCACTTAGGGAGGCAAAGAGGCAAGGAGAGGTTAATATGGAATTAGTAGTCAAAGTACTAAAGAAAGGGTAAGTTTAAAACTTTCCTGTTAACTTTGTAGTTTTGACCAAAAAAAATTATTGTTCTTTTTGTATCCTAAGTGTCCTTGATGTGTCCCTATAAGTGTCCTTGACGTTTCCCTACTATGTGTCCTAAAAGTGTCCCTACGTGTCCCCATGTGATTATTATTATCAGGAAAACAAGATGCACATAAATGAGGTATCACCATGTCAGACACGTGTCCATCACATGTCCGCGTGACACGTGTCTGACTCGGACATGGAGGTGAAATATTGTCTGTTTTTTCATAGGGTCTACCTGCCATGATTAATATATAGATGCCTCCATTAGCAAAATATGGATGCAATCATGTATTCGCTTTGCGTATTATGAACTGAAGCCACATTGTGTTCAGATTATCTGCACACATAATGCACAAGGTGTTAGTAAAAATTCTCAAACTCTGTATTTAGACTCTGAAATTAAAATATAAATATAAATAAATAAATGATACCGAGGCTTGAACTTGGTTCAATGTCCTTAAGACAATATTCGCCCCGCACTGGTGCTTACGGTTTAATGGCGATTAGTCTCCCAGGATACAACGGTTCTTTCCTTCGGTAGCAGCACTTCACACCGTAGGAACTCGTCGAAGCAATGTTGGTTGTCTCTCTCTCTTAGACTAACTAATGCAATATGAATGAATTGAATGAATGCTTGAATGCTCCAAATATATTTGTATTTATAGAAATAAAGAGACACGATGGAAAGGGGACACCTTTCCAATAAATAGATTCGTACACCTTTTCCAATGAAAAGATTCGTACACCTTTTCATAGATTCGTTGATAGAAAACAAATTGATATTATTATTATAACAAATATACATTCACATTTTCCAACACAAAGGAGTCCATTTTTGTTCACCCACCAAAACTTGTGTGGATGTTCACCATTCCACTTAAAGGGTTGCCACTTGTGAAACTAAAACCACTGTTGTTTTCACCTTGACTGGAATGGTGAACATCTACACAAGTTGTTGAGACTTGAAGTGATTTTATTGAATGGAGTAACAACATATATATAGGAGAGGCTAGCCTCCTCTCCTATCATTCTAGCCAATGTGGGACTAAAGCCCAATAACACTATATATATATATCAACACTCCCCCTCAAGATGGGCGAAAGATATTCACTAAGCCCATCTTGTCACATCCTCTCATCATGTTGATAGAACTAAGCCCCTTTGTCAGTCCGTCTGCTACCTGATCTTTGGTTGGAACATAGCCCAGCTC
This sequence comes from Iris pallida, assembly GCA_029216955.1. Classification (NCBI taxonomy): domain Eukaryota; kingdom Viridiplantae; phylum Streptophyta; class Magnoliopsida; order Asparagales; family Iridaceae; genus Iris; species Iris pallida. Next base: position 18,156,042 of record JANAVB010041419.1, on the reverse strand, counting down.
TAGTTCTCCTTTATCCAGTTTCTCTTTGATGAAGAATCTGTCAATCTCAATATGTTTGGTCCTGTCATGCTGCACTGGATTGTTGGCAATATTAATAGCTGACTGGTTGTCACACCATAGCTTCATCTTTGTTCCCTGGTCCAGCTTTAGCTCCGTCAGCATATTCTTCAACCACAATAGTTCTGTGACTCCCAAGGCCATCGCTCTATACTCTGCTTCAGCTGTTGATCTGGCCACTACTGACTGCTTCTTACTCCTCCAAGAGACCAAGTTGCCTCCTACAAATATGCAGTATCCCGATGTGGATCTCCTGTCGTCAGCACAGCTAGCCCAGTCAGAATCACAATAGCCCTCAATGCCTACATGATTATTTCTTCTAAAGATCAGTCCCTTCCCGGGGGCTCCCTTCAAGTACCTCAGAATCTGGTACACTGCGTCCATGTGACCCTTCCGGGGGTCATGCATGTAGCGGCTTACTACACTTACCGCAAAGCTGATATCAGGTCGAGTGTGGCTTAAGTAGATTAACTTGCCCACCAATCTCTGATATCTATCCCGGTCAACTGGTTCTCCAGCTTCAGCATCCAGTTTAAACTTCTGGTCTATCGGTGTCGTAGCTGGTTTACATCCCATCATCCCTGTTTCCGTAAGCAGGTCCAGTGCGTACTTCCTTTGAGAAAGAACGATTCCCTCATTATCTCGAGCAATCTCAATCCCAAGGAAGTATCGAAGGGGGCCAAGATCTTTCACCTCGAACTCCTTGCCAAGTTTTACTTTGAGTTGGGCGATCTCCTGCTCATCATTGCCTGTGATAATCATATCATCTACATATACTGCAAGCATGGTGATATGGCCTCCACTCCGTCTGAAGAAGACAGTGTGATCAGCATTGATCTGCTGATATCCCATCCCTATCATTGCTCTCCTGAACCTGTCAAACCATGCCCGAGGAGACTGCTTCAGTCCATAGAGAGACTTCTTCAGTCTGCAGACCTTGCCTTCTGTCTGTTTTGTGCCGAATCCTGGTGGTATCTCCATGTACACCTCCTCTACTAGATCTCCATGAAGAAATGCATTCTTCACATCCAGTTGGTGTAGCTTCCACCCTTCATTGGCTGCCAGGGAGATCAAGGTCCTGACAGTGCTCATCTTCGCCACTGGTGCAAAGGTCTCGTCATAGTCGATGCCGTACGTCTGACTGTATCCTTTTGCCACCAGTCGAGCTTTATAGCGCTCAACCTGTCCATCTGGGTTCTGTTTCACAGTAAAAACCCATTTACATCCAACTGCTCTTTTCCCTTCTGGCAGTCTCACCAGCTCCCAAGTGTGGTTCTTCTCAAGAGCTCCCAACTCCTCGTGCATTGCCGCTTTCCACTTTGGATCGTTCTTGGCAACCTGCCAATTGTTAGGTACAGTAATACTATCCAAAGATGCTATAAATGCTCCATGAGAAGAAGATATATGATCATAAGAAACAAACTTAGCAAGATCCCAACCATATCTGTCCGGAGGATTTCCCGTATTGCTGCGAGTAGTCCTTCGTGTAGGTAGTGGTATGGGAGGAACGATATCACCTGAGGAGGGTGGTGGTGTAGATGAGGAGGATGGTGGTGTAGATGAGGAGGATGGTGGTATAGGTGTCTCAGGAGTTGGGACAGGCGCAGGCAAGGGACTTGGCACTGACACTGTAGGTACTGGTCCTGTAGTCTGCTTGTTGTTTCTCCTGTTGTAGGTCAGTAACTCCCCCTGAGCCGTAGGTGTAACACTTCTCGTCTCCTCCCTCTGTTCCGCTTCACCTTCATGTTCCTCCTCAACCGTGTCTCTATGCCAAACTTCTAAATCGGTTACCACCAGGTTCTCCAAGTTCTCTATCTCCCCCTCTCGCCTTATACTTGTAGTATGAGGCGTGTTATACGAAGTTCCATCCTGGCGGTAATATGGCTCATGCTCCCGGAAGTGGACGTCCATACTAACAAATTTCTTCTTCTCTACTGGACTCCAGCATACATACCCCTTCTGAGTTGCTGAGTAGCCCACGAAGATGCACTTGACTGCTCTAGGGTCAAGTTTTCCAACGAATGGTCTGTTGTCCTTCACAAAACATACACATCCAAACACCTTTAGTGGAAGTATTCCACTATTATTACCTTGTAATACTTCACATGGAGACTTCCATCCCAGGACTTTTGAAGGCATCCTGTTTATAAGTTGAGCTGCTGTCAACACCGCATATCCCCATAGGTGTTGTGGGACATTCATGTCGATCATCATACTTCTTGCGGTCTCCAGAAGATGTCGGTTCTTCCTTTCTGCTACTCCATTTTGTGCTGGTGTATATGCACAAGAGGTCTGATGCTGTATTCCATGTGCTGACAAGTACTCTGCAAGTGTCCTATTGGTATACTCCGTCCCATTGTCAGATCTCAGTATCTTCACCACTGCATTATACTGAGTCTGGACATATTTATGAAAGTCCCGAAAACAAGCAAATACATCACTTTTGTTCTTCATCAAATACAGCCAGGTGACACGAGATGCACAATCGATAAACGAAACAAAATACTTATACCCATTCATAGTGTTAGTAGCACATGGGCCCCAAACATCAGAATGAACTACCTCAAAGACTGAAGAACTCTTATGACTATTTCCAACATATGAACTCCTAGTAAGTTTTCCTAACTCACATGCATCACATACTAATTTCCTTTTATTTGATTTTGCATACATATCTGGATACAACTTATTTAGAGTATCAAAGGAAGAATGCCCCATCCTCCTATGATGAAGTATCAAAGTGTCTTCAGTCTTCTGCTGCAGCTCCTCCATTCCAGCCTTCTCTGCCATAGACACCAATGCTGAGTCCAGTCCGTCTTGATCTAGGTACCACAGTCCATCATGCCAAGTGCCAGTCCCAAGTCTTCGTCCCGTCCCTTTCTCCTGGAAGATCACCTTAGGAATATCAAAAGAAACAATGCATTTTAGTTGGAGAATTATAGAACTAATAGACAAGAGACTGACTGGGAAGGATGGAGCATGCAAAACATTGGATAACCTTACTGAACCCGTACAATTAACAGTACCCTTACCGACCACTGGTTGGAAAGTACCATCCGCAGTCTGAATGGTGTCTGTCGATGCTAGGTGAGTGTACGAGGAAAACTTACTAGCATTTCCGGTCACATGCCGAGATGCTCCTGAGTCGATAATCCAGTCTGACATTTTAAGGGAAGACATAGATGCAAGAGCGTGAGACTCGTCAGTACCTTCTGATGGATGGGCATACATAGCGGCGTTGAAGAATGGAGTGGATGCCTCCTCTGCTACGCTCCTCCTGTCTCCTTCGATTGACGCTTTTTGCTTTCTCTCCAGCAGATCCAGTAGCGCCTGATCCTCCTCAGTAAAGGCGCCGCCAGCTCCTCCATTCCCATCTGCCACCAGCAGGTTTGCCCGATAGCCTCCTCGACCGCCTCGTCGGCCTCCTCGACCACGTCCACGTCCAGCATATCCTCGTCCACGTCCACCACCTGAGTCTCCCTCCTTAGGTGGTTTGGTACAAGCATATCGATGGTGGCCCATCTCCCCACAGTTGTAGCACTGCCGATTCTGTTGCCAGAGCTCTCCCTTGGATCCTGTATCCCCCGAACCGGTAGCTGCTAGTGCTGACTTCACTTCGGGTAAAGCACCTGTCGATGATGCGCCTGTCCCTGTCTGTAATCTGATCCGCGTCTCCTCCTGAATCATGGCTGAGATAGCCTCCTCGAGACTAGGGATCGCTGGCTGGGCGAGGAGTAAGGCTGTTCTCTGTGTGAATGCTGCAGTCAGTCCCTTAAGGAATTTCATCGTCCTCTCCTGCAGACACACCTGTCTCTCCTTGCACTTTGGGTCCCCGCAGCTTGTCCGTTTGGAATGGTGATCATAATCCAGCCAGAGGCGTTCCAACTCCGTAGCGTACTCCTGCACCGTCTTCTCGCCTTGTACGGTGTCGTCGATCTCCCCTTTTATCTGGAAGATCCGTAGATTGTTACCTATGCCATCATAGGTTCTTCTCAATTTCTCCCATACGTCTTTCACCATCTCAATGCCATCTACTGTGGAAGCAATAGACTGGACTAAGGAGTTGAGAAGCCAGATATAAATCACCATATGAGTGGATTTCCACTCGTCGCGTCCTGTCGAGCCCTCTTCCGGCTCTGTCTTCTCGCCTGTCAAGAATCCCTCCAGGTTCTTACCTGCAAGGGTTCTTCTCACCCGCCGTGACCAACTCAAATAGGTGGCTGGTCCATCCAACTTCAGATCGATGGAGGGTAGTTCTAACTTTGGCGGTGCTCGTGTCGTGCTTTCACCAGCCGACACCTTTATCAACTTCAGCAATGTCGCCACATCGTCAGCATCCAGCTTCTTGAGAATCTCCTCCATCGATGCTTCTTCTCGATCACTTCACACTTGCTCCACGACTCACGCTCGTCCTTGCCGTCCTCTCCTAAATCCGAATATGTCTGATTTCATCGGATCTAGGGATTATAGGCATCTCCTTGAGATTGATCTCAAGAACGAGCGTGAATCTTGTACCCGCAATAGCGGTACAATGAATCCTGCAGCCGTAAAAACGGTACAGAAACGAGCGTGAATCTTGTACCCGCAATAGCGGTACAATGAATCCTGCAGCCGTAAAAACGACAGCAGCAGCAGCAGTTGCAGCCGCAACAGCGGCACAGCAACGGCAGCAGCGCGGCAGCGGCGGCGGCGGCGCGGCAGCTGCAGCAGCAGCGGGACGGCGCTGCGGCGGCGGCGGCGCGGCAGCAGCTGCAGCGGGCGGCAGCAGCTGCAGCGGCAGCGGGCGGCAGCGGCGGCGTAGAAGGGGGATTAGGGTTAGGGTTTGTGTGGAGGAGGGGTCTCTAACGGTATGCTAAGCAATTTTAGGCTCTGATACCACGTTGAGACTTGAAGTGATTTTATTGAATGGAGTAACAACATATATATAGGAGAGGCTAGCCTCCTCTCCTATCATTCTAGCCAATGTGGGACTAAAGCCCAATAACACTATATATATATATCAACACAAGTTTTGACCACTAGTTTCCCATATGGCAACCCTTGAGTGCAATGATGAACATCCACAAAAATTTTGGTGGGTGAGCAAAAATGGACTCGAAATATTTTAACTAAAACGGTTTCATCTTAGTGCATCAATCCTAGAATTGATCATTTTATATGTATGATGCTGCCTACCAAATATTATAAAGTAAATTTGATCAACTTCTTATAGTCTTATTCTATCCCTCAGGAGCAATATTATGATAATTTTATTATCAGTCTTCCTGTAATGCTAAAACTCACATTTTACTTCAGTGGGAATGATAGCCTTCTACCAAGTGGAGACGAAGCCGATCGACTATGGGCAGCACTGAAACATCGGAAAGTTCGTTATTTCAAGGATAGTGATCACTCATTGTTATTGGTTAGTCAGTGTTCCTATTTGACTTTCCTCATGACAATATCTGAATGTTGTCACTAGTCAAGAATTCTTGTGATGTGAATTTCTTTTTATTACACCAATATTGTAAGGCCACAGCAGTTCATAGTAACTGTATGTGACGTCATAAATACATCTTATATTTCATGAAATCTATAACAAATTAATTGCAATTAAACTAAAAAACTCCTTTTTTTTGGCTTATTTGCAAAAGGAAAAAAAAAACTTCAACTATCACCTACATATCATGTATATATTCAGGAAGCATAAGAGATGGAGGAGAAGAGATGGTGAGTAGCCCTAATTTTGTGGAGAAATAATATTTGGCGAATAACCGGCATACCTCCCAATTGGGGAGTCATCTTATTTATCGATCAAATTAGATGCGGGTTCAAGATCGACTCACTAGAACCATATCATAGACTGGGCAGTGAGATGCAGTCAAACCGCATCAAAGGAAATCTACGAAAGAGATCTTGATCGCTAGCCACCCCACAAGAGAACCCTTTTCTAGGTTTGGAGGAGAGAAGGAAAAAGATGGAGAGAAGAGGCAAAAACTGAACGACGAGTTTCTATTGAGACTTGCTTAGGGGGTGTTTGTTTATTTCACTAATTAGAGGTGTGGCACTAATTAGAGATTGGGTCACTAATTAGAGCTCTAGTTAGTGGTTTATAAAAGTTGTTTGTTTTTACACTAATTAGTGGTTATATGTTTATTTTTCAATGTCTAATTAGATACCAATTTACCTTTGTACTCTTTATTATAAAGTATTTTAAATAAATCATTTCGCTAATACTATGTCGAAAATTTATCCATGCATGACAACTTTAAACTTAATTTATATCAAAATAACTATATGAAAAAGTAAGTGAAATGTCACATTCCTATACTATATCATGCAAGTCAAAGCAATTACAAAACATCTCATAAACAAGTCTCTTACCACTCACAAAAACGACAACATCAAAAGGAATAAAACTATATTGATCTAAAAAAAATTGTGTAATTCCGCTGCAATTTGATCACGTTATTTGTGCATAAATTGTTTCTTTCTTTGTGTTTCTCCTTTTTCAGATTTTATATCACCAGTGTTAACGATATTACGAAAATTTCTTTTCAGATTTTATATCACTAGCGTTAACGACTAGGGGTTACAATAGACTTTTTACCTCTAATTAGAGGTTGGGTTGCAAAGAAAGCGGAGGCTACACTTGCTTTTTTGGAGACTCTAATTAGTCATCAAGCTCTAATTGTATCTAAGTAGATGTAAAAAACGACATTTTCTGTGAGTCGGTTCGGGTCTAATGCCAACAATAGATTAAAATAATATTTTGGGAATAACGAACATGTCTCATGCAATCAGAATTGTTTCCTCTGTAAACACTTTATGTCACATGCAATAAGAATTGTTTAATTTAAACCGGCTATAATGAATTGACTGAAATATGCTTATAATCCTGCAGGAGGATGGGATTAATTTGATCACTGTTATAAAAGGTACATGTACATACCGTCGTTCGAGACAATTTGACTTTGTTACTGATTACCTTCCTCCTACCATAAGCGAATTCAGAGAACTTATTGTCCAAAAGTTTAGGTATATGTTCAATTTTACTAGACGATTTGTTTAAATGATGTATTAGAACAAACTTACTCTGATTTTCTACGGATTTTGTGCAGTTTATTGCGCATTGCAACAAGTCCCGTTTTTCTCTCTACAATGGAAGATGGGAGGATAGTGAGGGGTCTTGGCGGGGTTCCTAATGAGGGTCCTGTCCTATTTGTTGGTTATCATATGTTGATGGGGCTTGAACTCTATTTTTTTGCTGAACAATTATTGAGGGAGAAAAACATTGCTATACGTGCACTTGCACACCCATATTTAGGCGCAAAGCCTGGAACTTCACGACAGGAATTTGAGCTTTTTGACGGCTTAATTGTGTTCGGTGGATTGCCTGTTTCTGCAAAGCACATCTTCAAGCTGTTCTCAAACAAGTCATTTATTCTCTTATATCCTGGGGGTTCCCGCGAAGCTCATCATCGGAAGGTGAAGTACACTGCTGGCACTTCTGCATAAATTTGTGTTCATATTATAAATTTATATGAATTAGTGCATTATTGTTTACCTGGATTTCTATCGATAGATTTGAGTACACACTTGCATGTTTCTCTTTCTTAGAAACTATTTATTCAATTTTTTTTCCCCTAATTCACCCATCAACTTGCAAATTTGAGAACTAAAAGTCGTATTAAATCTGTTTCCAGGCCCCGGTAGTAAGTTTGCACTCTCTGCCTGGAGGATGTTGGCTCGAGTCTCATTAGGTAGATGAGAGGATAGAGCAAAGTTTAGTTCCACCTTGGGTGGAATGGGATATTTTGAAGCATTAATATATGGCATTGGTCCTTGACTTAATAAGGGAGTTTCCATTTAAGATATTGGTCGGGCCCTATATTGTGTCTCGACTCGGTTGCTCTTTTCTATGTGGTCTTCTGTCCAACAATTGGTATTAGAGCCCATGACTCATTTGGTCCATGTTTGCTAAGGTGGAGTTGTACACCTGTTACACAATGTCTGATAGCTATCACTGTTTGATGCGGGAAAGACTAGAGTTAATGCGAACAAAGATGGAGAATTGTTGGAGTGACCCGCGTCCATTTGATTGATGAGAGGGGACTAGAGCAATGAATAGTCCCACATTGCATAAGATGGGATGTTGGAGGTATTAATACTTCTGTTGGCTATAAGATGGGATGTTGGAGGCATTATTAATACTAGTCACGTTCAAGTGCGTTTCACGTAGGAACAACGGCCAGCACCAGACTCCATGTTTTTTTTTTCTTCTACTTTTTATTCTGTACGGTGAGATGACCGGAGGAACAACGGAGGATGGGATCAGGGGGCTGGCGCGTCGGGTCGGCGCGGCGTCGGATCGGCGCGGCGGGCGCGTAGGGGATCGGCGGGCGCGCCGGATCGGGCGCGTCAGGCGCGTCGGGCGCGTAGAGATCGAGCGCGTCCGTCAACTCCGACGTCGGGCGTGTCGGGCGCGTAGAGATCGGATCGAGGATGGTGAATATGACGGCTAGGGTTTTTCTGGAGGCTCTGATACCATGTAGGAAATAATAATGCCCTTGTTCTCATTGCTAGGGTTTGTTACAATATATATAGTGTCTACATTTGGGCTTATGGGCCATATTTACATTACAAATATAATCTAACAATCTAACACGTACCAATTTATCTAATAATATTGATGAAAAATTAGATAAGAATTTTAATTATATTAAAATATTTAAAATATTTTAAATATGATTTGCATATATTTTAATTAGCATTTGTTATAGATATGCTTTTAGAATTTTAGAAATGTATTTGGTTAGATAATATAATGTATTTAGTTTAAATATAATTTGAATATTGAATATATTTTAGGATTTGTTATATGTTCAGGTAGTTAGAAGGATCTTAAAAATTTTATTTTTATTTTTTAACTGTGAGGAGATACATACACGGTAGTTAGAAAGTTTTTTTTTGAATTTTTTATTATTAATTAATGGAGATTATACATATGGCTTAGACGGCTCATTTTGAGCCATTTCCAAGAAGCATTATAATAGTAGAGATACACGGTAGCTCCTTGATAAGGGATTCCCTTTTAAGTCATACATGTTGGGCCTATATTTGCCTCATCTCTGGTTACTCTTTTATGTGTGGTCCATCGTCCCAACATACGTCTTATGTGCCGGGTTACTGATCACGAATTCCTTTCCCCACATCCACCAAACAAGAGGTTTTTAGTATTCTTCTTAAACAAATACAACCCCAATCCAAGACCTGTCGCACACTTACAACCCAAATGGCTAATTTTGTTAATGTCTTGCCACACTACCAATATAGGAATTTAGTGAGGGTTATATGTTCATATTCTAACATATGTTGCTTGCATTTCCTGAGGATAAGCATTTTGCCATGTTCGCATTATCATTATCAGAATCGGTATCAGACCTTTCCTATGAGTATCTGGGTCGGCGATAGTATCGGCAGTCTTAGATCGTATCGTATTTTTTGGTATCGGAAATCACATAATTATTAATAAATTATTAAAAATTTAGAAGAAATATTTTACACATTTAGGTATAATTCTAAGTATTTTCTGTATTGTTTCTTAGTAGTTTAAAAATGAATGAAATAATAGTCACCCTTGTTGACTAGTTTACATGCAATAAGTAACTTTTCTTCTTTACATGCTTTTAAAACCTTACTATGCTTTGACACCCTTATTCGTTGGTTATTTTCGTTCAATTTTCTTTGCCGAATTGACTGAGAAAGAGACCCCCAACGTCTGTATCGATTAGTATCAGTAATAATCAGCATCGGATTGGAACATGTCAAACCATATCGGTATCGGTATCGGCCGGTACTGCAAACTATGCATTATACCCCAACTATCTACTATAGTACTACAAATGTCAGATATCAAGATATGTTCTAGAGTTGATACCAATTACTTTCTCGTCTTTCTTTTGGTCATATATCGACTCGCTCTTTTCCGCACCTTCTATCTGGTTCTGTTGTAATTGATTAATTATTTCATTGATAGTCTCATAGGCTTTATATAGCCTTTACATAATGGAATATCCTGTGGCATATTCTGGCATCCCAAATATGTCCACAGGATATTCCCATGTACCTTTACAATATACTAGATATACCAATACAAAATATACCAATACTCCCTCTCAAGATGGGCGAAAGATATTCACTAAGTCCATCTTGTCACATCCTCTAATCATGCTCACAAAGCTAAGTCCCTTGCTCAGTCTGTCTGCTACCTGATCCTTGGTTGGAACGTGGCCTAGCTCCAGTAGTCCACTAACTAGCTTCTCCTTGATGAAGAACCTATCGATCTCGATGTGTTTGGTCCTGTCATGCTGTACTGGATTGTTGGCGATACTAATAGCTAACTGGTTGTCACACCACAGCTTCATCTTGGCTCCTTGATCCAGCTTCAGCTTCACCAGCATATTTTTCAACCAAAGCAGCTCTGCAACTCCCAAGGCCATAGCTCTGTACTCTGCTTCAGCTGTCGATCTGGCTACTACCGACTTTTTCTTACTCCAAGAGACCAAATTGCCTCCTAAAAATATGCAGTATCCCGGGTAGACCTTCTGTCGTCCGCACAACTAGCCCAGTCAGAATCACAGTAGCCCTCGATGCCCACGCGATTATTCTTCCTGAATATCAGTCCCTTTCCAGGGGCACTCTTCAAATATCTCAGAATCTGGTATACTGCGTCCATATGGCCCTTCCGTGGGTCATGCATGTAGCGGCTCACCACACTAACTACAAAGCATATATCAGGACGTGTGTTGCTCAAATAGATCAACTTGTCCACCAGTCTCTGGTATCTGTCCCGGTCAACTAGTTCTCCAGTCTCAGTGTTCAGCTTGAACCTCTGATCGATCGGCGTCGCAGGTTTGCACCCCAACATCCCTGTCTATGTGAGAAGGTCAGTGCATACTTCCTCACTTCCTCTGAGAGAGAACAATTCCCTCTGCGTCTCGAGTGATCTCAATCCCAAGGAAGTAGCAAAGAAGACCAAGGTCCTTCACCTCAAATTCCTTGCCAAGCTTCCCTTTGAGTTGGACGATCTCCTGCTCATTATCTTCTGTGATGATCATGTCGTCGACATACACCGCAAGTATGGTGACGTGGCCTCCACTCCTTCTGAAGAATACAGTGTGATCAGCATTGATCTGCTGATATTCCATCCCTATCATAGCTCTCCTGAATCTGTCAAACCACGCTCGAGGAGACTGCTTCAGTCCATAGAGGGACTTCTTCAGTCTGCAGACCTTGTCTGCTGTCTGATTGGTGCCAAATTCTGGTGGTATCTCCATATATACCTCTTCCACTAGATCTCCATGAAGAAATGCATTTTTTACGTCCAGTTGGTGTAGCTTTCATCCACCATTCGCTGCCAAAGAGGTCAGGTCCTAACAGTGTTCATCTTTGCAACTGGTGCAAAGGTCTCGTCATAGTCGATGCCGTATGTCTGACTGTATACTTTTGCTACTAGTCGAGCTTTGTAGCGCTCAACCTGCCTATCTAGGTTCTACTTCACGGTAAAGACCCACTTGCATCCGACTGCTCTATTTTTCTCAGGCAGTCTCACCAGCTCCCAAGTGTGATTTTTCTTAAGAGCTCCCAACTCCTCGTGTATTGTCGCTTTCCATTTTGGATCGTTCTTGGCAACCTGCCAATTGTTAGGTACAGTAATACTATCCAAAGATGCTATAAATGCTCCATGAGAAGAAGAGATATAGTCATAAGAAACAAACTGAGCAAGATCTCAACCATATCTGTCTGGAGGATTTCCCGTATTGCTGCGAGTGGTCCTCTGCACAGATAGTGGTGTGGGAGGAGTAGGAGGAATGATATCACCTGAAGGGGGTGGTGGTGTAGGTGTCTCAGGAGTTGGGACGAACGTAGGCAAGGGACTTGGCACTGGCACTGTAGGTACTGGTCCTGCAGTTTGCTTCTTTCTTCTGCTGTAGGTAAGTAACTCCCCCTGAGTCGTAGGTCTAACACTTCTAATCTCCTCTCCCTATTTCGCTTCACCTTCATGTTCCTCCTCAACCAGCCTCAATGCCAAACTTCTAAATCGGTCACCACCAAGTTCTCCATCTCCCCCTCACGCCTCATACTGGTAGTATTAGGTGTGTTGTGTAAAGTTCCCTCCTGGCGGTAGTATGGCTCATGCTCCTGGAAGTTGACATCCATACTGACGAATTTCTTCTTCTCTACTGGACTCCAGTACACATACCCTTTCTGAGTTGCTGAGTAGCCCACGAAGATGCACTTGACCACTCCAGGGTCAGGTTTCCCAACTGATGGCCTGTTGTCCTTCACAAAACACACACACCCGAACACCTTTAATGGGAGTATCCCACAATACTTCACATGGGGATTTCCATCCCAGGACTTTCGAAGGCATCATGTTGATGAGTTCAGCTGCTGTCAACACTGCATGTCCCCACAGACTTTGTGGGACATTCATGTCGATCATCATGCTTCTTGCCTTCTCTAGAAGGTGTCTATTCTTACTTTTTGCTACTCTATTTTGTGCTGGTGTGTATGCATAGGTAGTTTGATGCTGTATCCCGTGTGCTGATAAGTATTCTGCAAGTGTCCTGTTGGTATACTCCGTTCCATTGTCAGACCTCAGGACTTTCGAAGGCATCATGTTGATGGGTTCAGCTGCTGTCAACACTGCATGTCCCCACAGACTTTGTGGGACATTCATGTCGATCATCATGCTTCTTGCCTTCTCTAGAAGGTGTCTATTCTTACTTTTTGCTACTCTATTTTGTGCTGGTGTGTATGCATAGGTAGTTTGATGCTGTATCCCGTGTGCTGATAAGTATTCTGCAAGTGTCCTGTTGGTATACTCCGTTCCATTGTCAGACCTCAGTACCTTCACAACTGCGTTGTACTGAGTCTGAAAATGCTTATAAAAATCCCGAAAATAGGCAGGTACATCACTCTTATTTTTCATCAAATATAGCCAGATGACACGAGAGGCATAATCAATAAAGAAGACAAAGTACTTATACCCATTCATAGTGTTAATAGCACATTGACCCCAAATATCAGAATGTATTATCTCAAAAGCAAAGGAGCTCCTATGATCCGTACCAACATACGAGCTCCTAGTAAGTTTTTCTAACTCGCACGCATCACATACTAAATTTTTATATTTGTTTTTGCATAAACCTCTGGATACAATTTACTTCAAGTATCAAAGGAAGAATGTCCTAACCTTCTATGATGGTGTATCAAAGTATGTTCAGTCTTCTGCTGCAGTCCTTCCATTACTGCCATCTCTGCCATAGATACCAATGCTTAGTCCAGTCCTTCTCGATCTAGGTACCACAGTCCCTCATGCCAAGTGCTAGTCCTAAGACTTCGTCCGTCCCTTTCTCCTGGAAGGTCACCTTAGGAATATCAAAAGAAACAATGCATTTAAGTTGGATAATTATAGAACTAATGGACAAAAGACTGACTGGAAAAGATGGAGTATATAAAACATTAGATAATCTTACTGAATTTGTACAATTAACAGTATCCTTACCGACCACTGGCTGGAAAGTGTCATCCGCTGTCTGAATGGTGTCTGCTGATAGTAGGTGAGTGTAAGAAGAAAACTCACTAGCATTCTCCGTCAAATGTCGAGATGCTCCCGAGTTGATAATCCAGTCTGATGATTTAAGGGAAGAGATAGATGCAAGAGCAAGTGACTCGTCAGTACCTTCTGATGGATGGACATACATAGCGGCGTTGCCCCCAGCGAAGAATGAGGTGGATGCCACCTCTGTTCCACTCCTCTTGTCTTCTTTGATTGACGCTCTCTGCTTCCTCTCCAGTATGTCCATCAGTGCCTGATCCTCCTCAGTAAAGGTACCACCAGCTCCTCCATTCCCTTCTGCTACCAGCAGGTTTGTCCGATAACCTCATCGGCCGCCTCGTCGACCCCCTCGACCACGACCTCGTCCTCCTATATATCCTCGTCCACCGAACTGTCTACGTCCGCCACCTGAGTTTCTCTCCATAGGTGGTTTGGTACAAGCATATCGATGATGGCCCATCTTTCCGTAGTTGTAGCACTGATGGTTGTGCTGCCAGGGCTCTCCCTTGGATCCTGTGTCGTCCGAGCTGGTAACCGCTAGTGCTGACTTTGCTTCGGAAGGACTACCTGTCCCCGTCTGTAGTCTGATGCGCGTCTCCTCCTGGATCATGGCTGAGATCGCCTCCTCAAGACTTGGAATCTTTGGTTGGGCGAGAAGTAAGGCCGTCCTCTGTGCGAATGCTGCAGTCAGTCCTTTGAGGAATTTCATCGTCCTCTCCTACAGACACATGTCTCTCCTTACACTTCGGATTCCCGCAGCTCGCCCGATTTGAGTGGTGATCATAGTCCAACCACAAACGCTCCAACTCCGTGGCATACTCCTATACCGTCTTCTCTCCCTGTATGGTGTCGTCGATCTCCCCCTTTATCTGGAAGATCAGTAAGTTGTTTTCCATACTATCATAGGTTCTCCTCAACTTCTCTCACACATCCTTCACCATCTCAATGCCATCTACTGTAGCGGCAATAGACTGGACTAAGGAGTTGAGAAGCCAGATGTAGATCACGATATGAGTGGACTTTCACTCGTCGTGTCCTGCTGAGCCCTCGTCCGGCTCTGTCTTCTCGCCCGATAAGAATCCCTCCAGGTTCTTTCCTGCGAGGGTTTTTCTCATCCGCCGTGACCAACTTAGATAGGTGGCTGGTCCATCCAGCTTCAGATCGATGGAGGAAAGTTTCAACTTTAGCGACGTTCGTGTCGTGCTCTCACCAGCCGACATCTTCATCAACTTCATCAACGTCGCAACCTCTGCAGGATCCAGCTTCTTGAGGATCTCCTATACCGATGCTTCTCCTCTCCGATTACGTCACGTCCGCTCCACGACTCACGTTCGTCCTTGTCGTCCGCTCCTAAATTCGGACATGTCTGTTTTCGTCAGATCTAGGCATCGGTGTCCTCTTTCAGAATGATCCGAACAAGGGCAACAAAGGTTCCGTTGCGTGCGGCAGGTGGAAAGACGGCGCGCACGTGGAGGGGGGGCGGCCGGTGCGCGCACCATAGCAACGGCAACGGCGGCGGTAGCCGCAGCAGCAGCAGCAGCGGCCGCAGCAGCGGACGCGCGGAGAAGGGGCGGTGGCTGCTATGCACGGGTTAGGGTTTGGTGGCGGAGAGGGAGGGAGAAGAAGGGAAAGGTTAGGGTTTGCTGGCGGCTAAGGTTAGAATTTGTGGAAAGGTGACTCTGATACCATATTGTAATTGATTGATGATTTCATTGATAGTCTCAGACTTTATATAGCATTTACATAATGGAATATCTTGTGGCATATTCTGGCATCCCAAATATGTCAACAGGATATTCTCATGTGCCTTTACAATATACTAAATATACCAATAGGTTCATTGTCCATCCTCTTGTCAGTAACTCGACTTTGTTCTGATATTTCATCAGATGGGAATCAATTTAATAGGTCTCTGATGGTTACAATGACAACCTCAAAGTGACTAGGACCAATCTATGTGTGTGTAAAGCTATGATGCAAATTCTATTGGGAATCGAACACGTCCTACAAGCGCTCCTATACCGTGTCTGAGATGTTCCGTAGCGGAAACTTAGTTCAAACCACCTGAAATAACCAACTCCCATCTAATGAACACCAAGCACAGATAAAGACAAGTATATGGCGGTGACTACGTCACCTGGACAAATCCCAATCTATATAACTCAAATGATATTACAAGATTGACAAAAATCGCCCTAATAGGTTCAACCCCCTCACCACACTCAAGAACAAACGGCATAGATTACAATAAAATCACTCATCAACCCGTAGCAATCTCCTTAACCGAAGTTGACAACTCCTCGATCAGATCTCCTCATTCCTTCTGTCTTTTATGACAAAGCCCTAATAGCAAAGTGCGAACTTTCTCTTAGACCTCCTGCGGACGAGCACCCCAAGTACCAACTTTGTACTATATTTTGTGCCTCCACCCTCACCTCATATATATACATATAGGATGAGAAATTCTATTCTAGATCATTATAGGATTTCCTAGATAGGTAACCCTAAGATAAGAATCCTATTACACCTAAAATAGCTCATCAACATCCAATTTTAGATCGTAATACGATTTCTTAAATAGAAAACCCTAAAATAAGAATCATATTATATCTAAAATAGTCCAGCACCAATTATGAACATCCAAATCAAATCAAATCAAATATTTAATCAAATTTGGACTCCACAAATATACTATTACCAAATTCAGACTAGACTCCAACAAATTCTGTCATGGTGAATATATTCCAGACTAGAGACACATGGTTAACTGATCTTCACAAAAGTTCACCCCTGGATTAATTTATTAACCACCTTGGTATCAGTGTGTTCCTTAGAACGATTCCATCGGACAAAGTGATACCTTGAATGAATCCATGAATTTTTTTATACGTCATATGTAATAGCCTCATAAATTTGAAGCACAATGTATGTTTACAATATTCATGTGCACGCACACATTCACCACAGCAAGCACTGCTATGCTTAACTCCCCTTGTTGATTTTTATTAACAAATGAATTGTCAGCAGGGTGAAGAATACAAATTGTTTTGGCCGGATCAACCAGAGTTTGTAAGGATGGCCGCTCGATTTGGGGCGACGATTGTTCCATTTGGAGTTGTTGGCGAAGATGATGTAGCAGAGGTAAGCAAATTGTTTATGCTTTTGCAGAAAAGCGTACAATTTTAAGTTAAAGTTTTTTTTCCAAATGTTGTTTCTGTCAATTTTTTAGTTATTTCCATTGGCCAGTAGGACATATTTCTAACATTTGCTAAACCGTAATTATAGAAGTTTCTGAAGTCACTCAAATAGTTCTTCCGATGAACTATCTTAAGAAATATTTTCTTTAACTTGCTAGCTTCAGTCACATATGACTCATTGCTTGTAGAAATAATAAAAGAGGTATTGAAGCATTTCTTGTTTCTTCTTTCCATGTTATAACAAGTCATCTGCAGCAGTACAATTGTGATACATATCACGAAAGTTCCCATTATTAGAACTTTGGAGATATGTGTGATAGTTCTTGCTCAATTGGTTGATTAATTCAACGATACATGTGACAGTTCTCACTTTTGATACAAAGTATTTTTTATGTTCTTGACAGTTGGTTTTCGATTATGACGACCAAATGAAAATCCCCTATCTCAAACAATGGATCGAAGACAATAACAAAGAAGCAGGTGGAAATATAAGGTAAATCATTTATTACAGTTTCGATATTTCTTTACTGTCACAGAGAAATGGGGTTTTGGTTTCACTCTTTGATTACAGGGCTGGCATGGAAGGGGAGGTTGCTAACCAGGACATGTATTTTCCTGGTATTATACCCAAAGTACCGGGGCGATTCTACTATCTGTTTGGGAGACCGATAGAAACACGAGGAATGGGAAATCTGAAAGATCGAGACACCGCCAACGAAGTGTACTTGCGGATCAAGTCGGATGTCGAAGGCTTAATCTCGTATTTGAAGACGAAGAGAGAGGAAGACCCATATAGGAGTATCATAGATAGGACTATATTTCAGAACGCCATGGGCGCTCCGTCCGAAGTTCCCACCTTTGAACCGTGATTGTCGAGAGTAAAGTACGGGATGTGAAGTGCCGCTTGTTGGGGTTTTCTAACTTAGCTTTGGGAACTTTAGTCCCGCATTGGAAAACCAGCAAAGTGTATATCCCAATATATAGTCATACTTTGTATTGGCATATGCACACGGGATGTGGTGGCCCATGTGAGATGATTTTCCTAGAGGGTTCTCTACTGTATGGCAAGGTTATGCATCTACTTTTATTCCAAGCATTGTTACTGGTAGAATATGATAATTGCTCTAGTGCATTATTATTACTGGTAGAATATGATAATTGCTGTAGTGAAATAGAGCTTATTGTAAGCTAATTTTTTCATCAACAAACACTATTAAATATTTAATGAAATAAAATGAGATTGAATAGGCACAGGTTGTGTAATATAGCACATTATTCGAAAGAATTATATAATCACTTGGAAATTACATGGGTGGGTACTACATTTGCCCCTACACCATTCAACCTGAGGTTGAAGCCGAAACAAGCTTGTTGATGGTATATGTATTAGTCTTGAAGGACTTGGCCAACAAATCATTGTTGATGCCACTGCCAAACAATGTCTCGGGGAGAGGAACCGTGCCGGTGCACAGAGAGCAACTGCCGGGTGCTTGTGGAAGTGGTATGACACACTACTCTCCTCCACTTTTTCAATGTTACCATCTCATGGTGTATCATAACACTATTGCTGGAGAGTCAAGGCTCACCACGTGGTAAGCCCGGCCTACTGAATAATTTCTCGTGGCATCTATTCAACTAGACATGAACTAGTCGCTTGGGGAACACAAATTAACAAGTCGCCCATCTTGAGCACCTGAGTGAAGAAGAGCTTGTTGTTTGAGTCGACAAAACCAACCTCCTGCCAACCCTGCAGGCCTAGCAACGTTCGGCAAAGCGAACTAGCAATGTTCGGCAGAGCAAGGGTGTGTGTGGGGGTGTGGATTGATGCTATTAGCAGCAAACTGAAGCAAAGCTAACGATAAGCTCTGATAGTCTGCACTGGGAACCGTACAAACTTTGACATTGTAGTTGGTATTACAGATAACGTAGAAACTTTCCAACTTTCAAACACAAATTTGGTGGGAACGAATGCGGTCCCCAAACCCAGAGAACATTGTGAGAACCAAAGCAAGCCCCACAAACCAAATACCTAAAAATCCACACAAAAGTGCACAATGCAAACACAAGAATTGTTACTTATAATTAAAAAAATTTGACGAAAAAAAAAAATCACGGGACAATCAGTGTCCAATCTGGAAAAGTCTCCACTAATCAAATAAAGAAAATACATTGACTCCTTTAATGAAATGAAGAAATACAGTGACTCCTTTACAACTCCTCCATCCAATCCACATAGATCACTGCAAATACTTCAAATAGATGAAAATATTCAAACGAGTACAAAAGGATTATTGAAGACGAGGAAGAACCAATGAAAAACTCCTTGAAACGATCTCTCTTCAAATTAAAACCCCGAAACTCCGAGTTACCTCTTCCTCTCCATAGAAAATTGCACCCTTGAGAAAACTCTCTCCTTAGATTGTAATATCTTAGGATTAGGATTAGGATTAGGAAACACCTATTTAAAACAGCCAACATTCGAAAAGATCTTGATCGTTGATCACAATCCAATGGTGTTAATTAAACAAACAAATTTTGTCTTTAGCCCCGACACCAGTATAATGGTAGAAGTATACCAGCGATATACCAAAACATGGTCATTTCGAGTCAGAACATTTCTGGAACAAATTGTGTTACACCAGTGTATCAGCGGTATACTAGCAGCGGTATACCGACGGTACACCACCAGCACTGATATGAATTTTCAATAGCAATGATACGTGCTCAAACCAAGCCTCCTTTGTTTCATTCGACTTTATGAGCTTCTCCTACACACGTATGATGCTCGTCGTACTTCGGGGTGTTCTCCACATAGATTGTAACCCCAGCCAATACCAACATATCTCCCCCTACTCAACTAGGTGTATGAGCTAGTCATTCCAACGATCCTCCTACAATAATCAAAAAATTTCTTCGACAGAACTTTCGTGACCATATCTGCTCCATCGTCCTCTATATGAACTTTCTCAAGCTTCATTCTTTTGCCTCTAGTACATCTCGTATCCAGTAATACTGAATCGCAATATACTTGGACCGACTATGAAATATCTAGTTCTAATTCTCAAGGTGAATATCACTTTGGCTATCGTGAAGAAAAATATAATTCTCTTGCTTAAGTCCCATCTCCTCTAGGATCTTATTTATCCATGACAACCCTTTGCAAGCCTCCATCGTTGTAATGAACTCATCCTTTATCGTAGACAAGGCAACACACTTCTGCAACTGTGACTGCCACGAAATTGTGCCACTAACAACATCATAACGTAGCTCGAAGTCGATCTTCTAGTATCCATATCCCTAGCTATACCTAACCAGCTTTGGCTCGTCACTCCTAAATGAAAGCTTCCAATTAGCAGTACCCTGAAGATAACGAATGATCCACATGACTGCCTTCCAATGTTTACTCCCATGACATACATGAGAATTTCTACTACTGTAAGTTACCTGCTACCCATACCAACTGCATGAGCAATATCTGGCCTTCTACACACCATGACATACATGAGAATTTCTACTACTAAAGCATATAGAACTCGCTTTATATTTTTCTTTTCATTCTCAATTGATGGACACTGCTCCATAGTGAGCCTAAAGTGAGATGCAAGGGGGTTTTCACTTTTTTCGACATGTCCATCCCGAAACGCTGAAGTACTCAATGAATGTACTTATCTTGGGACAACCAAAGAAACTTGGACCCTCTCTTTCGACTATTTTTTATCCCAAGAATAGTCTTTACTATGCCCAAATCCTTCATAAATAAGGTCGTACCCAGTTGATGCTTTAACTCCCCTATTTTGGTGGCATTTTGACCCATCAATATCATATCATCCACATAGAAGAATAAAATAATAAAACCATTCTTGGAAAAATATTTCACACACACACAACGGCCCAATGTCGTACGGGCATAATCATGCTCCTCCATAAATGATTCAAACTTTCTTTACCACAGTCGTGGATCCCACTTTAGACTCTTCATTAACCGACAAACTAAATGTGACTCCCTTTCTCACAGAAACCCTCGAACTGCTCCGTGTATAATTCCTCCTCTTAATCAATATGGACGAACGTCATATTGACATCCATCTAACCCTAGCACCACCTGGATAGATAACAACTTGACGACCAGCAAGAAAATCTTATCGAAATGTCCAACTGATGACTGTAGTCTTTGACTACAAGCCTCATTTTGTATCGAGGGTGAGTATCATCTTTTATCTTCTTCAATCTTGTCACTCCCGTTTCCCGTTATATGTATTTTCGTATGCGTATACGAGATTTCTGGCATTTATTAGGTGGACTGTAGTTAGACTTGTTTTGCTTAGCCTAGTCTTGGTTTAATCTTGACTTGGTTTATTTGATTGGTTTGGTTCAATTTGACTTGGTTTGGCTTGGCTTGAGGTGGAGATGGTTGATATATAACCCAGCTCCTTCTCTTTCTCTCCTCATTCACTTCTTCATTTACTTCTTCATTTACTCCTCCCACCTACCAAGTCCTAGGCAAGTGCAACTTGATTCATGATGGATCTTCCATTTTATTGTTCTTTCTTCTTCTCTACACGATTCTAAGCATCTTTAGGACTTGGAGTTTTCGGTTTAGACGAATGGATTTTTGTAGATCTAAGTTTGTAGTCTTTTTGGTTTTCTTGGATTTTGATCTACCAAACTTCATTATTTTCAAGTTTTAATTATTCTATGTTGTAGAGAATTCGATTTTATCCAAAATGGACCTTTAAAAAGTTAGATTTTGACTTGTTTTGAGAAAGTTATGGCCAAAATAAGATTTTGACATTTTTTAGTTCATCTGTCCTGAATCTGGCAGGGACGATGAATAGTGCCGCATAGTGCAGCCTGCTGCATAGTGCAGCCTGCCGCATAATACCGCAGAAAGTCGCATAGTGCCGTAGGAGGCTACATAGTGCCGTAGAAGGCCACATAGTACCGTAGGAGGCTGCATAGTGCAGCAGGAGGCCGCATAGTACCGCAGGAGACTGCATAGTACCGTAGGAGGCCGCATAGTACCGCAGAAGGCTGCTTAGTGTTGCAGAAGACTGCATAGTGCCGCAGAAGGCTGCATAGTGCCGTAGGAGGCTGCATAGTGCCACAGAAGGCCGCATAGTGCCGTAGGAGGCTGTATAGTGCCGCAGAAGGCCACATAGTGCTGCAGAATGCCGCATAGTGCCTATTTTGGCTGTTTTATCTCCTATTTGGCTGAATTGTGACCAGAATTTCTTCTAACTCCTAACATAAAAGTTGTAGATCTTTTTCTTGGCTTCAAGAATATGTTACTAGCTATTTTATGCAAGTTTCTCTCACTCATAATAATGTAAGGATAGAACACGATAGTGGCCTGTTAAGGCACACTCTTACCAAGTAACAAATAACATGACACGATAGTGGCCCATCGTGGCGTACTCTTGATAAGTAAACCTAACATGATAATCTTGATATGCTGTTGTGATGGCTATCTTGACTTGCTAAGTAACTCTTGTCTTGACACCGTGGGTGTTTGTGCTTGTATAAGCTACATGTCTCGTCTTGCATCATGTCTAGGACATGAATTCCTGGTTACCACGGTCAGAGATTCATACTGAATCTGACTAGAATAATGACTAGATTGATCAAGTAGTTCATGAAGAGATTTCTCAGCTATAGGCAGTCCCGTTATCTGGGTGCTTTAGTTGGACTTGTAGCCTGCCGTCGAGTAGGACATATTTCCAGCACACTGTCATGTGTTGCACCTCTAAGTCACCTAATCCAACTCTCTCAACTTGTGACCGGATAAGTTGGATTAAGACTGCAGGGCTTGTGGCTGTTGGAACATCTCGATGTAATTGTTAGTAACTAAGCTTGTGATAACCCTTGTTAGTTAAAGTATCAAGCCGTACTCATTGCTTGGCCATGATTGATGGATGGAGTCTCGTCTAGTCTTGCCTAGGCAAGTCCAGTACATGGTTATTTTAGCACATTACTGTTATGCGTTACTCTTGTCGATAATTGGTTGGAGACTACGCTCTGTTCAGGTGAAGGGTTACAACATCGGTCATTGTTTGGTTTACGGGTTGTAACTTGGCTACCAGAATAGTTCCTTAGTTGTCTTATCGTTTATCACCTTGTTTTCTCTAACTTATGTCTTTTATTATCCTTTATGTCTCATGTGTTAATATGTTGATTTTAGTTCTTAAGTGAAGCCTTCCTTGTGGCACTTGCTCTTTCTGGGGTCTGATCCAGCTGGTTTTGTATGGCCAGATTTTGGAGTAGCACTCGAGGATCTTCCAGCCTTCCAGCCAGATGGTGAACACTAGGCGCAACCCTGGCAACGAGTGAGTTTTATTTTGTTCTTCCACTCTATTATAAATTATTCTTTTGAGGTATTTAGCCACCGAGCAAGTGTTAGCTCGTGTTGAATACTTATATTTCTTGTCTGCCTAAGGGCTGTAACATGATTGACAAATCCTAGGGTTGATCATGTATGACTTAAACTCTTGCCAGTCTTCGTATTTTGTATGACTAGCTTCATGATCATCTGAATATGTAATATATGGGACGTCTTACTTTGTATGTCTGATGATCTACCATCTTGTTACATTTATTTACTTGCTTGAGATTGAGACACTAGGCTTGTTCGTGACCCTAAGAGACTAATGGCTTGTAGTAAACCCTCATGCATCTAGACAGTCGTGACCGTATTATAAGGTGGGATTCACTTCTATATACGTAGCTGGCTGTGTCTGTCCTCCGCTCTCCAGTATTCTGGTTCTGGAGCGTGACATGGTTTAAGTGGTGGCCCATGCAAGGTCTTGTAAATCAAGATGTGTGAAGGTTTCACTGAATAGATGTCTCAATCAGCACTCGTCCTTGATCTCTACTCGTGTCTTCTAATCTTTTCGAAATCTTGACCTGATCATATGTTTATATCCTCGATCTATCATGGTCCTTCCTTATTGTTTTCCATATCATTTTTTTAGCGACATTGTTTCTGGTCTTACTGATCAGCAAGGCGGAGCACCCCCAGTGGACCAACAACAACCTGGAGACCAAGCCCAGCACTATGGAGCGGCCTCCCGAGTCATGCATTTCGGGGATCTAGAGCCCCAAGTTCAGCCAGTCCAGCCTGATAATGGAACCCTGGTGGGTCTTATCAAAAAATTGCTTGTATGTCAAGATCGTCGGGGCGATGCCCTACACCAGACAGTACAAGTTACCATGGGTAGAGTTGGTTACCAAGGGAACAACGCAGCCAACAGCTTTAAGCGTCTGAACCCTCCTTTCTTTGACGGCAGTAAAGATGCTATCGCTGCTGATGCATGGCTTCAGGACATAGAAGTTATCCTGGAGGCAGCTAGGATTCCTGAGAAAGAGAAGGTGGTCGTTGTGTGCCTGCAGTTATTGGACTTAGCCCACAGCTGGTGGGCGATGCTAGCAGTTGGATTACCGACGCCTGTCTCATGGGCGGTATTCAGCAACAAGTTTCAGATCAAATACTTCGACGCAGTAGCTCGGTATGATCGGCAGACGAGATTCACCAATCTTAAGCAGATGGACAGGACGGTCGATGGATATACGGCCGAGTTTTCTAGACTCAGTTGGTTTGCTCCTACCTTGGTGGCAACCTGTCACCCCCATTTTCCGTTATACGTATTTCTAGTATATGTGTACGGAATCCTGACCCGTATTTCTACTTATCTTGCCTTGCTAGCTAATTTTGGTTTAATCTTGCTTAGGTTCATCATGGCATATCATGGGTTGACTTGGTTTATTTTGGATTGGCTTGGTTTATTTTCTTGGTTTATCATGTTAAACCCTCCCATTTTCCCTTTATAAACCTACCTACTTTTTCTCTCTCTTCATTATTTTTCATAACTTCTTCTTCTTCTTCTCCATTAAAAACTCTCCCCCTCCATAGGCAAGTGCAACTTGCTTCATGAAAGAACCCTTCATTTTATTGTTCTAATCTCTTTTATGCAACATTCTAAGCTACTTTAATTCTTATCATTTTGTATTTTTATGTATATATTTGTGTAGATCTAACTTTGCACCTTTCTGGAGTTTTCTTGGGTTTTGATCTATCAAACCATCTTGTTTTCGAAAACTAAGAGTTCCATGTGGTAGAGAATTTGATTTTACATAACTTAGACTTTTGAAAAGTTAGATTTCATTGTGTTTTGACCAAGTTATGGGAGTTTAAAGTTCATGGGTTCCATGGCCTTCTTCTCGAAATTTTGGAGAAGAAGAACAGTATGGGCGCATGGCATTTTATGCGCCCACAGGGACTTTAGCCTTGGGCGCATAGCCCTATATATGCGCCCAAGCTTCCTGCCTTCCACAGTGCTGGCGCATAACTATGCTCCCACGATTTGTGTGGGCGCTGGGCGCATAATCCCCTGGGCGCATGCCTCCTCTTGGGCGCATGTGTCCCAGACTTCCCTTCTTTTGGGCGCATGCCACCATGGGCTCATGTTGCCTAGGCCCTCCCTGGCTTAGGCGCATAACTTTGCATGCGCACAAGTGCATCGTCTCCTTCCCTTGGGCACATAGACCCGGTCAGCACACTTGTCATAGAGTGAGCCTCTTGACTTTCTTCCAGTCATCCTGGCTCCACTCTTTGGGCGAATATATGTGGGTGCATAGCCCTGGGCGCATAGCTCCAGGTGCATGTCTTCCCAATCCATTGTCTCTCCATGATACCCCCCTGCCTCACTCATATATGTGGGCGCATAGCTTAGGCGCCTAGCCCTGGACGCATGCACCCCTTGGGCGCATGATGTCCCCAGCTTCCCTTTTTATGATTTTTGCACCCATTTTATATCCTTACACCTTTTCGATGTGAACTCGACATGAACACGATGCGAGCATGACATGTTAATGGAATGATAATTCTTGATGGTGGTCCGTTGTGGCGCACCCTAGACAAGCAATATTGATATGATAATTTTGACACGACAAGGTATGAAAACTACATGTTCAGTGAACCGTTGTGGTGCACTTACATAAATACGACATGACATTATGACTTTACATGATAACTCTTGATAGTGATCCGCTGTGGTGCACTCTTGACAAGTAACTTGACTTGATAATTTTTGATGGTGGTCCGTTGTGACGCATTCTTGCCTTGATAAGTAATTTTGATAAGTAACCTAACATGATAAATCTTGATATGTTATTGCGACGACTATCTTGACTTGCTAAGTAACCCTTGTCTTGACACCGTGGATGGTTGTGCTTGTATAAGCTACTTGTCTCGTCTCGTATCATGTCTAGGACATGAATTCCTGATTTCCACGGTCAGGGATTCATACTTAATCTGACTAGGATAAAGACTAGATTGATCAAGTAATCTATGAAGAGATTTCCCAGCTACAGGCAGTCCCATTATTTGGGCGCTCTAATTGGACTTGTAGCCTGCCGTCGAGTAGGGCACATTTCCAGCACACTATCATGTGTTGCACCTCTAAGTCACCTAATCCAACTCTCTCAACTTGTGACCGGATAACCTAGATTAAGACTGCAGGGCTTGTGGCTGATGGAACATCTCATTGCATCTTGCTAGTAACTAGGCTTGTGATAACCCTAGTTAGTTAAAGTATCAAGCCGTACTCTTTGCTTGGCCGTGATTGATGGATGTAGTCCAGTCTAGTCTTGTCTAAGCAATGCCAGTCCATAATTATTTCAGCACATGCTTGTTCATTGTTTTCCATAAATAAATTCATTTTATTTATTTTGTATCTGAGAAAATTACAACTGTAGGAATCTAATCTAGAAGACGATTACTTTATCCCTTGGACGATGCGATGAAGAATACTCGAACTTTGAAGAACTTGGACAGCGACTGGGCAATCTCTCTGTTCTCTCTGAAATTGACTGTAGTGTCTAATGAAGATGAAGAAACTCTTTTTTTTATAGAGTTTAGGATAATTGTCCTTAAGCATACACTCAGGTAGTTACTTGACGTGTGCATAACTGCAGGGACGCGTGGCTAATTCTGATGGAGACACATTAGCGTGCAGTTGAAAGTAGTGGAGCATGTTCAGGAGAGATTGATGGCATGGATGCCACGTTGCATAACTTCTAGAGAAATGGATAATTGGTACAGGACATGTGAGAACGTGTGTTGACTGTAATCCTGGATATGGTTGCTGTAATACGCTGCCTCGTTGAAGGAGAGTTATACGCTGACTTGGATGATGTAGAAACAAAATAAAGCTGATACGCTTACTAGAGAAGAAAGGAGTCGTACGCTCACTTGATGAGGAAGGAGTCGTATAGACTTCATACGCTCACTGAAGAAGGAAGGAGTCATATAGACTTCATACGCTCACTGAAGAAGGAAGGAGTCGTATAGACTTCATACGCTTACTGAAGAAATGGCCACGTGGCCATCATCAATCTTCTCTGATACGCCATATCTTCAAAATAACTGTCAAAAGATTTTCTCGAGCGTCGTGACTACAGATATGACGGCTGACAGACTGTCAAAACTGACAGTAATGATGGCTTTTATATTTATGAGACATGCTGAGCTGTCCTCGTAAAAGACAAAACCAACTCTTCGAATACATATACGACGGTTGCTCTTTTCATGACAACTATCTTTGCACGAAAGACGAGACGTCAGATTCATTCTTCATTTAATATATGCTGTGCCGCCACTTTAAGAAGAAATAATAAAATATCCACTAAGCGTATGGCTTTTGATAAGCGTATGGCCTTGAGCGTATGACAGCGTGTCATAATTTTCCACATCCTACAAGACCCCCTTCAAAGTTTTCGAACTTTATGAGTTTCAAAAGTTCGAAATTACTTTGAATAAAAAAGTGGGAATGAGTCTTGACACGCTGGCATTAAGTCTGTTTATGCAAAAGTGAATTTATTAAATGTCATGATGACTCTTCATTTTTCGAGACTGATTGAATCTGATTTATGGAGGAATATGAACCGCCAACAAGCTTTGTTATATAAACTGAGAAAATTCAGTTTTTGACATTCATTTCTCGTAACCATGACTCCAAAGGAAGCGGCTGAAGAAGAAGCACGAAAATTAGGTTTCTGTGCCCATGGTGACCCCACCTTTGGAGGCAAAGAACCGGAGCCCTTCATCATCGAGTTCAAAGATGACCCCACGCAATTAGCCAAGAATTTCTTGGGTTACTTCGGTCTGGACGGCTCCTACTTCTGATGGGCGAAGCCTCGCAGAGAAGCGTAAAATGCTCGCTGCTCTGTTGCACCGCATGGGGGTCCAAAGCGTAGAAGAGTTAGGCGTCAAACTTAGCCGCTCTGGAAAATAGAGCGTGACTTTGTTGCACCCCTTTCTTTCCCTCTTTTTTTTTTGTTTTGTAAGGCCATCAGTGCCTTAATGAAATAAATATTCAAGAATTCTCTGTTTAGTATAATTTTGTGTTGAAAACTAACGTGCACCAATGAATAACTGTAGATTACGCTGTAGGTTACGCTGTCTTCCAATGTTTGTAAGTTACGCTGGATAGCGTACATCAATGAATAGCATGCACCAATAAATAGCTGTAGGTTACGCTATCTTCCAATGTTGTGGAAAGCACTCTTTGAATATTTCCAAGGCTATGCTGGTTTCCAAAGTACACGTGGCACTTATTGCATATTTTACGAGCGTTATTTGTGGATCCTTTCCAAGAATAGGCTTGCGCTCCATACTTTAAAATAGACAGAAGAGTTTCACAGAACTCATCCCCATCTTCTTTTTCTTCTTCTCTTCTCTGAAAATGAACATGAGATTTCACTCTCGAATCGGAAAGCAAATGCTTCTAAATGTTCGAATTCTGAGCAATATGTCAGACATCAGTTTGCCAATTCTTAGCGTCAAACTTGAAGGTAAGTCCGGCATAATACACGTGCTGTTTTTGCTGTTGAAAATAAGCTTTCTGTCTCTGAGCGTGCTTGACCAACCAGTACGTTTCATATGACATTTCTGTTGATTTAATTCTCTTTTTCATGCTGTTTTCCGCAGAAACTTGGCTAAAGATTTTCTTCAGAACTGGCATTGGTGATGTGGATGCTGTAGAGAATGTCCTTCTGACACCAACATCAGGGAGCTCATACGCCTTTGATGCGTAAATCAGACAACTCAGAACTCTTCGTGGGATAGAAGGGTCTTCCTCAGATGGTAGGAAGAGCCTTTATACACGAGAGTTGGATGGTGGAGTCAACTCTACTACCGAGAAATCGGGTAGTAGAGTTCCTTTCAAGGCAGAACCAGGAATTGTATCCCAAGGTTTGGATACATTCCTGTCTTCCTTGAGAGGTTACCCCATCCACCAGTTGTATTGGCAGCACCACGACTTCGGGCTGTCGTACTCTGTGGTTCTCCTCTCGTCTGAGAGAGAAGACCAGAGTTTGATTCCTGCTGATCTGGTCGTGACTGAGACCCAGACAGTCAGGAATTGCCACCAACAACGAACCTGACGGAGAAGGTCCGACGGAGAAGATCCAAAGAAGAAGATAGATCTCTATTAGGTTATCGTTATGGTGTAGAATGAAAATCCAAGATTTGTAATAGATTTCCATTATAATTTGTAAGAAAGTCTAAGAAAATGTAATAGACTTTTTTTTTTTGGTGAAATGGGAATGGAGATGACAATTCTTCTATGCTCAATGATTTGTATTTGTGGATGAATTGTGGACATGATAGATAATAAAATCATCTTTTCTGTTTTAGAGTATATAATATTATCAGAGGTATTATGGACATGATAATATATAGAAACTCGAAAGAAAATAGATTGATTTCTATGCAGAGGTCAAAACATGACAAATGAGTAAGTAGATTCGGAATTGATTCAGAGGTTATGAAAACATGATAAATAACAAATCCCCACTTGATAAATTGATAGAAGATTATGAACGGATGAACCGTTAGGAAATGATGAACAGATAAACTATCGAGTGAATGTAATAAATGAACGGATGAACCGTCAAGTATTAATGAACATGTGAAACGTCGGATGAATGTGAGAAATGAATGGATGAAATGAATATCGGGAAAGAATACGTCCCTTCGATCCTTGTAACCATATGCCTATAAATAAAGCATATTTTTGAGTAAAAAGATCACACATCATCCTCTTTTATCCACAATGTCTTCTGAAAAGAATACAAAGAAGGCTGAAGTCGTCTCCGAAGTTACTGAAGGTGCTAAAGAGCATCTACCTCCGCAGAAGAAGGAAATGGGCGAAAGCTCATCTACTCCCAAGCCGCCGAAAGATATCCTGGACTTCCTGGTCGAACCAGGAGAAACCGAAGAAGAAGAAGCAATGAAGCTGGCTGCCTGTCAGTTCTTGGTGCGGTCAGGAAAAGATGTATTAAATTCTTTTACTGATTATGTATGTGGCCCTCGTCCTAAGTATGAGAGGGATGACAGTGATCTTCCATGATGATGTACTCTTTTTCTTGAAGAATTTGTCTTAAAATAAACTCTGTTTAAGGAAACTTTGTTTACGATGTATCCTTCCCACTTTACATCAATTTTGCCTTTATTCATTGATCTTTAGACTCAGAAATCAGAAAGACTAAATATTAAAATATGATATTGAGATAGAAAATTCAGAGGTAATATGGACATGATTTTCTATACAAGATTTTTATTAAAACCACTGGGGATCTAATAAAACAAAATATCAAATTCTCTGGGAAGATGATACATGATGGAATATCAATTTCCTCTGGGGATAACGATATCGAAATAACTTTTGTAAAGAAGGATTTTATATTTGCTGGGGAATGATGAAAATATTATACATAATATTTCTTTAAGAATTTGCCATTGATAGGCATCATCATGACTTTCCCATCCATAGAGGCAAGCTGGTATGCTCCGTTAGAGAAGACTTTGTTTACTACGAATGGGCCTTCCCATTTCGTATCAAATTTGCCTTTGCTCATATGTGTCATGGTCATAGGACGTCTGACAGTAAGGACCAGTTCTCCCTTCTGATATGCTCTGACTTTGACTTTTCGGTTAAAAGCTTTGGAGATTCGGGCCTGATACAGCTCGATATTTTGTTGAGCATACAATCATTTTTCATCTAGAGCTTCCAACTCTTGAAGTCGAAGACGATCATTGTTTTCTGTTGTCAGTTCATTGGAGATTGCAATTCTCAGAGAAGGAATCTGGATCTCAAGGGGAAGAACAACTTCACACCCATATACTAAAGAGAAAGGTGTACATCCGGTCGCATTGCGAACTGTAGTGCGGTAGGCCCATAAACATTCACCAAGCTTCTCGCTCCAGTTGCGTTTGTTGGAAGAAACGAACTTTTTCAAGAGTTTGATGATTGTTTTATTGAAAGCTTCTGCCAATCCATTGGCTGCTGGATTATATGCTGTAGAAGCTAAATTATTAATCCGGTGATCGTCGCAGAATCGAGTAAATTTCTGACTGACGAACTGCGGTCCGTTATCATGGATAATACGCCGAGGAACACCAAATCGATAGATAACATGATGTTTGACGAAGTTGATAATACTAGAAGTTTTAACTTCAGATAACGGGATTGCTTCAGCCAATTTGGAAAAGTAATCGGTTATTGCTAAAATAAACCGATATCCTCTTGATAATGGTGGGTTGATGGGACCAATGACGTCCATGCCCCAAGCTTCAAAGGGCCATGATGCCGCTGTTGGATGTAAGAACTCTGACGGTTGATGAATAAAGTCTGCATGAATTTGACAGGCTTTACATTTCCGAGCATATTGAATAGCGTCAGCCACCATCGTGGGCCAATAATAACCCATACGTCGGATACGATCTTGAAGTTTAGGACCTGGTTGATGAGCTCCGCAAACACCATCATGTGCTTCACGAATTATCTGTTGTGTTTCTTCACCGGCAATGCATCGGAGGAGAAGATCGTCGTAAGACCGACGATATAATGTTTTCGTCGTATGATTATAATAGAATCTGAGAGATCGATGTCGAATAGACGCTGCTTCACTCGGATTATCAGGAAGTATATCATACAAAACAAAATCTAGAAACGGGCGTCTCCAGTCTTCAATTATGGCTTCTATTTCATTAGAAAAGACATATTCCATAGTAGAATCGGAAGAAGACGAGGATATTTTGTCACACTTTAATCCAGCATCAAGGTTGAGAGAATCTTTGTCTGGTTTGTGAGGAAAAGCCAAAGCCAAATTATTCTCAACACAGAATAGTTCTCGGTTATAAACCACTATCACTTGCTGACGTCTGATTGGTATAGCTAATACAGCAGCAAGATTAGCTAAAGCATCAGCTTCTGCATTATAGGCTCGTCGAACATGTTCAAAAAAGATGAGGCTATAGAGAGTGCTGCTCGATGATAAGGTATCAAATCCTGATGACGAACTTCATACGTTCCTCTGATCTGATTGACAATAAGCTTGGAGTCTCCATAAACTTCCAAATATTGAATATCTAGATGTTTAGCAAGTTGAAGACCAATGAGTAATGCATTGTATTCGACTACATTGTTTGAACATGATTGATCTAGAGAATAAGCCCTCTGAATAGTTAGTCCTTCTGGGGATACAAGAACAATCCCAACTCCAGCGACAATATTGCCGTTAGGACCTATTCTAGATGCTCCATCAAAGAATAGACGCCAGGTAGGAACTTCTTCAGAAATCAGATTTGAATCCAAGACTTTATCAGGAATCTCATCATATAATTTAAAATCTTCTGGAATTGCATGAGCAGCCAGAAAATCAGCAAGAGCCTGTCCTTTAACTGACTTCTGAGGAATATAATGCATATCGTATTGGGCTAACAAGATTCCCCAATTAGCTAGTCTGGAGTTGAGAATACCAGGTTTCTTCATCATAATCTTGATGGGATTCACTCTGGAAATGACATGAATCGTTTGACCGATAATATAATGTCGCATTTTCTTAACAGCAAACATTAATGCTAAGCATTCTTTCTCGATTGGAGAATAACGCGGTTCAGCACCCGTCATTGTGCGACTGAGATAATAAATAGCCTGTTCATGGCCATCTTTATTTTTCTGGGCAAGTAATGCACCAAGAGAATGATCCATGGCTCGAACATATAGAAGGAATGGTATCCCCGAAACGGGAGGTACTAAAACTGGAGGGTTCATGAGATACTGTTTAATATCGTCAAATGCTTTTTGACATTCTTCGTTCCAGACGAAAGATACACCTTTCTTCAGAAGTTTGTTGAATGGTCTACAGCGTCCTGATAAGTTAGAAATGAATCTCCTGATATAAGTAATTCTTCCTTGAAATCCTCGTAGCTCTTTTAAGGTGCGTGGAGGACGCATCTCTTGAATGGCTTTGATCTTCTCGGGATCCACGTGTATACCTTTAGCGGTAATGACGAAGCCGAGAAATTTACCACTAGAGACGCCCAGGAAGGACTTAGTAGGGTTCATTTTAAGTTGATGCTGACGCATTAAATCAAAGATAGTCTTCAAATCTTGGATATGATCCTCCTTTCGCCGACTTTTGACCGCAATATCATCAACATAGCATTCGACTATTTTCCGGAGATGTTCGCGGAATATAGTGCTCATTGCTCGCTGATATGTTGCTCCTGCATTCTTGAGACCAAACGGCATCACTGTATAACAGTATGTACCGATCGGCGTTCTGAAGGAAGTGTGTTTTTTATCATTTGGAAACATTTTGATCTGGTTGTATCCCGAATACCCATCCATAAATGACATTCGTTCGAAACCATATGTACTGTCGATCATGACATCAGTAATTGGAAGAGAAAACTCGTCTTTAGGACAAGCCGCATTGAGATCACGAAAATCTATACAGACCCGAATCTTGCCAGTCTTTTTAAGGACAGGAACGATGTTAGCCACCCATTCAGGATGTTGTTCCTCTCGAATAAATCTAGAAGACATAAGCTTGTTGACTTCAGCTTCAATTGCATCCATGATGTCTGGACGAAATCGTCGCTGTTGTTGTTTGACCGGTTTAGCATTTGGCATGATATTGAGTTTGTGCATTGCAATCTTCGGATCTAGTCCTGGCATATCTTCGTAACTCCAAGCAAAGACATCGATATAATCACGAATAAGCTTGATCATGTCTTGCTTATCTGTTTCTGAAAGACTTTCACTGATGAATATTGGTTTAGGAGAACCTTCTTCACCAACATCAATTTGGATCAGTTTATCTTCGGTAGGAGGTTCTCTCTGCTCGAACCTGAATTCCCATTGATTATCTAATCTTTGAGCCCATTGTTCCGATTCGGGTGATATTTCAAAATCATTCTCATCTTCATCATTTTTCTGCGGGCCATCAACAGAGACCATATTGACGGACAAAATAGAACGATGAAGATCGCCAATACTCGTGTCAGAATTCCAAGAGAGAGAATCAGAAGACTCAGATCGTTCGTCTTCATCGGACTTTGAATCTTCATGGACTATATTGATAAAGGAAGTAGGAGCAATGTAACCTAAACCACATTTTGTCCTTCCGTATTTTAATGGAGGAATTCGAACAGGCATTCTTCTTCCTTTTCCATTATTGAGACTGGTTCTAAAGTCATAACCCATATTCTTGATAATATTTTTGGATTGTTGACTGTAGCGACGCAGTTATAACCTTCCAGTATCATCGTTTATGTCATCTTCTTCCAAGTTAGGAGGATTCTGGGGTCCTTTATAAAAGAAGATTGAATTTTCTCCCTTTTTTCTAGCAGGGACCACGAAGTATGATTTTTGTATGGATTCCAATGATATGTCTATATGAAGAGTTTGAACAACCCCTATAGTTAGTGACTCTAAGTTATCTAGCAATTATAAATAACTTTGTACATGATTACAGACATCAATATACTGCAAAGGAGATGCTTTATTAATATTAAATACTGTATTTACAACAGAAGGCTGAGCCTTATCAGACTTAGTCAAATTAATAACAAAAGGGAGAGAAGAAGAGCGATCAGAAGTTTTGTTTCGATTAAGATCGATAACAAAAGGCTCAGAAGAGGTGAGCTCCCTTGAAGAAGATCGTGGATAAGTAGTACGTCCACTAACTGGAATGACTAGAGTATCTAGTCTAGCCTGAGAAGGTGGAGGGGGAGTAGTACGTCCACTGACAGGAATTATCAGTAAGTCTTGTGGAGCTTGGGAAGACGGTACAGTAGTACGTCCACTGACAGGAATTATCAGTGAACCTTGTGAAGCCTGAGCAGGTGATGAAGTAATACGTCCACTGACAGGAATTATCAGTGAGCCTTCTTCGGATGATCTAACAGACTGCGGAGGAGTGATACGCCCTTTTACAGGAATAACAAAAGTGCCAACTTTTGCTATTTCATCATCATTATCCATAGCTTGCAAGACTTTTGAGTATTCATCTTTGTACATGCGAGCGTCATTGAAGTAAGCTTCAACTCCTTTGAATGGATAGAGATCCGCAACTTCCTTTTGAACTTCTCTATTATCATCAACATATTTGAAACACTGATGAAGAGTCGAAGGAACGACATTATGTTCATGCAAGAATGGTCTCCCCAACAGAGCATTGTATGAGCAACCATGATTGTCGATGATGTAAAAAGTAACTTTAGTGCGAAGATCGCCTATTTGAAATTTGAGGCGAATCTTGTCCAAAGGTTCACTTTTTCCTTGATTAAATCCCAAGATGGTAGTGATAGTGCTGGAAAGGCTATGTACAGGTATCTTCAGTGCGTCTAGCATAGCTTTTGGCATAATACTAAGAGCAGATCCTGGATCAATCAGGAGACGATCAACCTTCATAGAATCAATATATCCTATATGATATAAAGGATGGTCATGTCGATTATCCTCTAGCAGCATATCGTCCTGCGTAAAGGTAATGTTTGGAATAAATTCCAATACATTATGGCAATGAGAAACAGGTTCTGTTTCCAATTTCTTGAGAAGAGTTAGGCAGGTTTCTGCTTGCAGCAGTACTTCACTTAGAGTTTCTCGAGTCTCTTTAGAGAGGCGTAAGAGCTCGAAGATTGATAATTTAGCTGGGGTATTGGCTAGTTGAGCTAATATATCAAAATTATAAGGCTTTTCAAGTCCTGTAGGAGATGACTTCTTCAATGGTTTATCGAAGCGGACTTGTTGTTTGCCTTTGTCAGCTGCTGTTGGTTTAGAAGGAACTGTCTCAACAGGAACATTTAAAGGCTCTTCAGTAGAGACTGGTGTTGAAGCTGTAACCGGAGGGACGTCAGAAGTTTCTTCAGGAATCTCAGCATAATCTTTCAGATATATTTTTCCTGATCGAGTTCCAGCATGAACTTCAACTTCAGATTCTGGTTCAAGGTCTATGGAAACCATGCTGCAATTCTTTATTTTGCTCTTGGTTCTTTTATGTTTGATGAGAGCTTCATTCCAGAAATCAAGGCCAACACGAGATTGATTATGTCTCATAGTAATGGCCAAAGGTGCTCGGAGTCCCTTGCCTGAATTCAAACCAGGAGCAGTGGCTAGATCATAACCCATCTTCACCATCAATTCACGAGATTGTGAACTGTATAGATGAAAAGCAGGCTTGTACCTATCTTCAAATTGAGATACATATTT
Organism: Iris pallida; assembly: GCA_029216955.1. Lineage (NCBI taxonomy): Eukaryota > Viridiplantae > Streptophyta > Magnoliopsida > Asparagales > Iridaceae > Iris > Iris pallida. The sequence continues at coordinate 18,119,626 of JANAVB010041419.1, read as the reverse complement.
TATTTCCGTAGGGAGTGAATTTCCTGCTGAGATAAAAGTAGAGGTTAAATAAAAATCGGGTGTGAAACTAGAAGTCACATTGCATGACTTAGTCTTCCCGAGCTTCTTTTTAGATGAGGAAGTCTTCCGAGGAGAAGAGGAAGACGTTTCAAACTCCGTCATTAAATCCGGGTGAATCCACATGATCTCTCCCTTCTTAGTTGTGACAGGAACAAGTCTGTCATTCTGTGCTGGTGGGATGTTTACAACTTCGAGAGTTGCTTTGGGGATAGGAACAATCCCACTTTCCACCATTAAGGGGGAAAAATCACCGAACTGTATTGAAATTACATTTGCTGTGACTGTTTTGTCTTTGGGTGTTAATGTCACAGCTCCTGATTTAATTATCTCTTGAATCTTCCCTTTTAATACATAGCAAGACCGGATTGTATGACCCAGCATTCTATGATATGGACAGTGTTTTGGATGATCTGTCTTATTGGCTTCATCAGGCTTTTTAATTTCTGGCAATTGAATCTTATTACCTTTGAGTAAGCATTCAAAGATACCCTGAACATCATCATCGTCGAAAGAATATTCTTCCTTCGGCCGAGGAGATCTCTGTTGTTGATTTGTTGGAGCTAGAGTAGCTTGGGTAGTCTTTACCTCTTGACTACTGCTTTGGAGATTGACTTCAAGAGCTTCTTTCCCTTTGCGATTGTTGGGTCGAGTACTATTGTTAGCACTCTGATTTGATTCCTTGGAAGCCATTTGTACCCCCAGACCCTTGAAGGTCTCAGCACTGACCTCGGCAGCTTTGGCACTGATAATGAAAGAAGGCCAATCTTGGAACTGAGTAGACCCTGTCCACATGCTGATAATTGGTAAGAGATTCGACTTGCAAGTGTCGATGGTAACAGCATCGGGAGTTCCGAGAGGTATTTTGAGGGCTTCTCTTCTGAATCTTTCAATGAAGTCCTCGGTGGTTTCATTATTTTTCTGTTTAATTCTTATGAGGGCTGACATGGTCATGTCGTTGAGCCCTTCATAGAATCGTTCAAGAAATATTTGCTTGAAACCGGCAAATGAGGTAATGCACCCATCAGGGAGACTTCTATACCATTCATAAGCCGTTCCTTTGAGACATCCAATGAACACCTGAGTAAGGAGGGCGTCACTTGGTTGCAGTTGATCAGTCATTACTTCAAAATGATTAATGAACTGACTTGGGGAGGTTGTCCCATCGTAGAAAGAGATGGTCGGAGGTTTGTATTTTGGTGGATACGATACCTGCTTCCATTCTATCGGGTAAGGTTGCTTGATACCTAACCTTTGCAAACCATCCTTCTGTTTGAATGCCTCGATTTGTGTTCGGAGATTCTTTAACTCTTCAGAAACAATTCCAGAAGACTGGGGAGTTGTAACTTGTTGAGTGTAATTAGGAGGAGGGACTGCAACATATGTACCACCCCCAGCTCCAGACTGACTTGGAGTGGGTTGTTCAGGAACATTAGATTGTACCCCCGGAATAGTAGAGGGTTCCGGGTTTGGAACAACAGGAGTATTTAATATAACTGGAGGAGCTGTCTGTTGGAGTTGCTGAGTTTGATGCTGAGCTTGCATAAGAGTGTGCATAGCATTCAACGTATCTGCCATAGCTCGTAACTGTTGTTCTAAGGAAGAAATCTTTTGTTCGTGAGCTTCGGTGCTAGTTGAAGGTTCATGATCGCCCTCTGCCATGTAAGTGGTAATCATTCGAGGAATAGATGATGAAACAGTCTGTTCTGAATCATCACTGTGTGAATCAGTATCTTTCCCAGGGCTTTTTACGGGAGTCAATACTGGAAAATTGGACTCTCCAAGGAAGTCTTCTGTGATCTCCGGATTACCACTTGGATGAGAAGAAGAAGAGGCTCTGGTCAAGGCTCCGGTCCTGGACCGGGTGCCGAGATAAACACCATCTTCAGAGTCTGATATAGCATCAGACCGTATGCTACCCCCAATATTTCTGGAGGTCATGTTGACAGAAGCATAAAGAGGTTCATCTTCATCCAACATTGGTTCATATTGAATCCGTTCGAAAACATATTATCTTTTTAGTGAACAACAACATTGAATTACAACTCGAGGTTGGAAGTTGCAACCATGCTTTTCATGGCAAATATGAGCAATATCATAGCCTGATGGAGTGTCAATTCTCTGTTTATTTTGCAAATATTCCCGAAGATCTGCAGGAACAGATTGGGAAGTACTTGAAGATAGTTTCTGTGTAGAAACTTGTCTTTTGTTCTTCTGTCTTCTTGGTTCCTGAGTGTATAAAGACTGATTAATTTGAGCCACATAGTTCTTGGCATATTCTGCATCAGGGTCTAATATACTTGTCTCAGTAGAACCGAACCGATTCTGATTAAGCTTGTTACGAAGATCCGTAGGAGATTTGACTTTGATATCAGTCTTGGATACTTGTAATTTGCCTTTCTCAGACCGAGAAATTTTGAGAGAAGGAAGATGAGTATTATTCCGACTAGGAGTCGGTAATAATCCATCTTTGGAGGAATTAGCCAAAAGGCGTTTTCCATTATTTGATCTAGTAAGAGTACTAGTCAAATTAACTCCAGAGGTAAAGACCTTAGGAGTAGAGGAGTTGACTAAAGAGTCTTTCTCCTTGGTTGGCACAAGATGTGCAAGTTGAGGGAGAATCATTTGTATGTTCTGTGGAAGAGAACCCCCAGCCTGATTTTGAGAAACAGTCAAAGGACTATATCTGTTAGCATACGCTGACTTCAGTTTGGACTTCTGGTCATACGCTGCCTTTTTATTAGCATACGCTGGCTTTGGCTTAGCGTACGCTGCCTGATGTTGGCTTTTGTATGCTGCCTTTGCCGTACACTGCCCTTTGAATGCCATACGCTCAGAGTCATCAATGGCTAAAGAGCCGACTGCTGTCGTAAGAATAGAGGGAGAAGGGACGTTGACATGTTCAGAGATGGTTTTCCTTGTACACGCTGACTTGGTTAAAGAACCAACTTTGTCAGTGTGACTAGGAGAAGCCACTGTTGCCGTGTTCCGAGAAGCCGAAGTGTGCTTCATAGAAGTTGAAGACGTGTTCTTGTCAACATGAGAAGTGACAGAAGCGTCTCGGACTGCTGCAGAAGACTTAGGGACATAGACAGAGCGTTCCTTCTTCTTGGCAGCAGGAAGAGCGGAGGAAGCAGTGCGGCCCTCCTTCGCCTTGAGCATTTCTTCATAAGCCGATTGGTCGAATTGTACAACCATCGTCTTCTTCGTCAAGCCGATCGACGAAGTATCGCATTGAGTTGTTGCTATCTCATTGGAGGAGACAGCTTTCCCCAGCAGAGTCGCCAATTTGTTTTCTATAAATAAATTCACTTTATTTATTTTGTATCTGAGAAAATTACAACTGTAGGAATCTAATCTAGAAGACGATTACTTTATCCCTTGGACGATGCGATGAAGAATACTCGAACTTTGAAGAACTTGGACAGCAACTGGGCAATCTCTCTGTTCTCTCTGAAATTGACTGTAGTGTCTGATGAAGATGAAGAAACTCTTTTTTTATAGAGTTCAGGATAACTGTCCTTAAGCATACGCTCAGGTAGTTACTTGACGTGTGCATAACTGCAGGGACGCGTGGCTAATTCTGATGGAGACACATTAGCGTGCAGTTGAAAGTAGTGGAGCATGTTCAGGAGAGATTGATGGCATGGATGCCACGTTGCATAACTTCTAGAGAAATGGATAATTGGTACAGGACACGTGAGAACGTGTGTTGACTGTAATCCTGGATATGGTTGCTGTAATACGCTGCCTCGTTGAAGGAGAGTTATACGCTGACTTGGATGATGTAGAAACAAAATAAAGCTGATACGCTTACTAGAGAAGAAAGGAGTCGTACGCTCACTTGATGAGGAAGGAGTCGTATAGACTTCATACGCTCACTGAAGAAGGAAGGAGTCGTATAGACTTCATACGCTCACTGAAGAAGGAAGGAGTCGTATAGACTTCATACGCTTACTGAAGAAATGGCCACGTGGCCATCATCAATCTTCTCTGATACGCCATATCTTCAAAATAACTGTCAAAAGATTTTCTCGAGCGTCGTGACTGCAGATATGACGGCTGACAGACTGTCAAAACTGACAGTAATGATGGCTTTTACATTTATGAGACATGCTGAGCTGTCCTCGTAAAAGATAAAACCAACTCTTTGAATACATATACGACGGTTGCTCTTTTCATGACAACTATCTTTGCACGAAAGACGAGACGTCAGATTCATTCTTCATTTAATATATGTTGTGCCGCCACTTTAAGAAGAAATAATAAAATATCCACTAAGCGTATGGCTTTTGATAAGCGTATGGCCTTGAGCGTATGACAACGTGTCATAATTTTCCACATCCTACATTCATGCTTTACTCTTATCGATAATTGATTGGAGACTAAGCTCTGTTCAGGTGAAGGGTTACAACCCCGGTTCTTGTTTGGTTTACGGGTTATAACTTGGCTACCGAAATGGTCCCCTAGTCGTTTTATCGTTTATCATCTTGTTTTTCTCTAACTCATGTCTTTTATTATCCTTTATGTCTCATGTGCTAATATGCTACTTTTAGTTCTTAAGTGAAGCCTCCCTTGTGACACTTGCTCTTTCTGGGGTCTGACCCAGCTGATTTTGTATGGCCAGATTTCGGAATAGGACCCGAGGATCTCCCAGCCTTCCTGCCAGATGGTGAACACTAGGCGCAACCCTGACTATGAGTGGGTTTTATTTTGCTCTCCCACTCAATTATAAAATTATTCTTTTGAGGCATTTAGCCGTCGAACAAGTGTTAGCTCGTGTTGAATTTACATTCCTGTCTGCCTAAGAGCTGTAACATGATTGACAAATCCTAGGGTTGATCATGTATGATTTAAACTCTTGCTAGTCTTCGCATTTTGTATGACTAGCTTCATGATCATCTAAATATGTAATGTATGGGACGCCTTACTTTGTATGTCTGATGATCTACCATCTTGTTATATTTACTTGCTTGACTTAAGATTGAGACACTAGGCTTGTTCCTGATCCTAAGAGACTATTGGCTTGTAGTAAACCCTCATGCATCTAGACAGCCGCGACCGTATTGCGAGGTGGGATTCACTTCAATGTACGTAGCTGGCTATGTTTGTCCCCCGCTCTCTAGTATTCTGGTTTTGGGGCATGACACGGTTTAAGTGGACAGGTCTTGTAAATCAAGAATGTGTGAGGGTTTTTATCGGATAGATGTCTCAATCAGCACTCGCCCTTGATCTCTACTCGTGTCTTCTAATCTTTCTAAAATCTTGATCTGATCACATGTTTATATCCTTGATCTATCATAGTCCTTCCTTATTGTTCTCCATGTCATTTCTTCAGCGGCATTGTTTCTGGTCCTACCGATCAGCAAGGCAGAGCACCTCCAGTGAACCAGCAGCAACCTGGAGACCAAGTCCAGCACTCAGGGGTAGCCTCCAGAGTCATGCCTACTGGGGGCCAATAGCCACTAGTTCAGCCAGTCCAGACTGTAGAACCTGATAATGGAACCCTGGTGGGTCTCATCAGGGAATTGCTAGCATCACAAGATTGTCGAGGTGACGCCCTACACCAGACAATGCAAGATGCCATGGGCAGAGTTGGTTACCAAGGGAACAACGCTGCCAACTGCTTCAAGCGTATGAACCCTCCCATCTTTGATGGTAGTGAAGATGCTATCACTGCTGATGCGTGGCTTCAGGATATAGAAGTTATCCTGGAGGCAGCTAGGATTCCTGAGGAAGAGAAGGTGGCCATTGTGCGCCTGCATTTATTAGATTTAGCCCGCAGCTGGTGGACGATGCTAGCAGTTGGATTACCGACGCCTGTCTCATGGGCGGTATTCAGCAATAAGTTCCAGACCAAGTACTTCGACGCAGTGGTTCGGTATGATTTGCAGACGAGATTCACCAATTTGAAGCAGATAGGAAGAACGATCGATGGATATACGGCCGAGTTTTCTAGACTAAGTCGGTTTGCTTCCACCTTAGTGGCGACCGAATTGGACCGAGCCCAGCGATTCCAGTAGAGGCTCCACCTAGAGATCATTATATCAGTGGAGCAGTTCGAGCACCAGACGTTCGATGCCGTCTTGCGAGCAGCGAAGAGACATGAGTATACTTCACAGAGGATTGTAGATAGAAGCGGAGGATGGAAGAGGTCTCATGGGCAGATGTCCCAGTCTTCAGCACCAGCCCCGGCAGCTAGGGCTTTGAATTGGAGCTCCTAGGAGGGCGACCACAGTTTCGTCGGTTCAGCACTCGATGCCGGCGTATCCTTAGCAGCAGAAGCAGAAGCAGTCTTCCGCAATGGGCTGCACTCATTGTGGAAAGCCAGGATATATAGTATCATAGTATTACAGAGCACTGGGATTGTGCTTGGCTTGTGGGGCACCGGATCACAAGATAGGGTCATGTCCGAATAGAGCCAGTTCATCGTCATCAAACCTAACCAGTCCATCGGTTAGGGGTCCAGCGCCAATGCAGCAGCAGTACCAGCCTTCGAGGCCATTACCGCCTCAGGCCCAGTAGTATGCCCAGGTCCAAGCTCAGATTCAGAACAGGCAGAGAGGTCACCAGCAGAGGGGACCAGCACCAAGAGGACAAGGTCAGGCTATGGCTCTGACGGTAGAAGAAGAGTTAGCTTCATGTGAGTTGGTGGCAGGTACCATTCTCGTCAACTCCTTTCCAGCATCAGTATTATTTGATTCAGGTGTATCACATTCATTTATGTCTGCACGATTCGCAACACGGATAGGACTGGAGCCCAAGTCATTATTAGTAAGGCTCAATATACTTACTGATAACAATCTTGTGGGAGTAGATAGAGTCTTTTCCTCGTATAGAATCGTAGTTAGCGGTAGAGAGTTTCCCGCTAGGTTGATAGAATTTCCGATGGCCGACTATGATTTGGTCCTAGGAATGGATTGGTTGAAGGATCAATACGTAAGAATAGACTGCCATATTGGTAGGATTATTTTTGGTATTCTCGGCAAACCAGAGTTTTCATTTTCCAGAGACGAAGTAGAACCTTCTCCACCAGTATTGCGGATGGCAGTAGCAGTGGCAGTGACAGTTCAGTTTTCCAGAGTAGTAGAGGAGTTTCCTGATGTATTTTCTGAAGAACTTCCAGGCATGCCCCCAGAGAGAGAGAGAGAGAGATAGAGTTCACCATTGATTTGCTTCCAGGGACGACACTAGTGTCAGGAGGAGTCTACAGGATGGCACCTTTAGAGTTAGAGATCTCGTACAAAATAATTGAAGAACTCAGAATCAAGGGATTCATTCATGCTAGTGGATCACCTTGGGGAGCCCTGATACTTCTTATAAAAAAGAAGGATGGTACGTCGAGATTATGTGTTGATTATCGTACCTTGAACTCTGTAACAATTAAGAACAAATATCCTCTACCAATGATAGATGATTTATTTGATCAACTCAGAGGAGCGACAGTATTCTCGAAGATTGACTTATGATCAGGGTACCATCAGATCAGAGTTAGAGAGCAAAACTTCCCTAAGACAGCATTCAGATCCAGATATGGGCATTGGGAGTTCCTTGTTATGCCATTTGGAGCAACCAATGCGCCAGCCGTATTCATGGACATCATGAATCGTATCTTTATGCCCTATTTGTACCAGTTCGTGATAGTGTTTATAGACGACATCTTTATCTATAGCAAGAATGAGGCCGAGCATGAACAGCATCTTCGTGTAGTTCTTCAGATTCTCAGAGAGCACTAGTTATACGCGAAGTTCAGTAAGTATGAGTTTTGGCTTGATCGCATTTCGTGCTTAGGTCACATCATTACTAGAGGTGGAGTAGAAGTAGACCCCCAGAAGATAGTGGCTATAGAGGCATGGCCAGTTCCCCGTACCGTCGCAGAAGTTCAGAGTTTCCTAGGATTGGCCGGCTATTACCGACGATTTGTGTCAGACTTTGCTCGGATTTCAGCACCATTGACGCAGTTGACCTACAAGGATATGCAGTTTGCTTGGACAACAGAGTGTTAGAGTTCATTCGAAAAATTGAAGTAGCCCTCCAGGCGTAAAGAAGGTTCCCGTCCGCCGGTTGTACATCTCCAGGAGAGCTATGAACAACGGCTTATTTATGGGTAGACCATGACAGGTGCCCCGAATGGCGTGGTAGAGGCCGATCTCACGCAGGGGAGTCTCATACTTCTGCAGAATCCATGTGGTCAAGTTGGCCCACGTAGTGATAGGGTTTATCTAGTTCAGCAGTGCCAACCGGCCGACGGGATAGGACCCCTTCCGAGCAAGCTGGTTCAAGAAGGTGTCATCTTGAGAGAACGTAAAATTGGGACCCGTTACATTTATGAAGGTACCCGGGGCCAGTCCCATCACGTACCGACTGACCGGTTCCCTTCCCGCATACGCTGACCTCAAATTCCTGTTATAATAGATGTTACCCACAATCATCCCCAACTTGCTTGGAGTCAAGGAGTCCACAATCTTTCTGTCCATCGGTAACATGTTGAACCATGACAGAGGAAAATGATGCTCCATCGGAGGGATATGGATTGCCATCCCGTCAAGAGTAAAGTCCCAACTCTCGGATATATCCAGCACTCGGGGGTTCTTCACAGTGAAGGCATCCCCAAAGAGGAACGTCGGCTTCGGGTATTTTTCCTCCAGTTGCCCCGAGTTCATCATGGCGCAGAGAAAGTAGAAGGGCTGATTCCTGATAGCATTCAGCCTCTCCATAAGCTCGTTTGTGGGAAGCTGGTTCACCATATATTGGACTAAGTGGTCGAATCGCACACCCACAGCAGATTGGGCCGAACCCACCAGGGGTTCTTCCACTTGATTGACTGGCAGATTCACTGAAAAAGGACAAAAGAAACAAAGTTAGAAGATGGCCGGATGAAACCAACTTAATGTTTCGGGGCTTATGCGGCTTTATATTGGCGGGTCTTTATGCGGCCCAGTTCAAAGTGAGCTTATGCGGCTCGGTTCAGCGCGGCCTCATGCGGCCCAGTTTAGGTAAGCTTATACGGCTCGGCCTAGCGCAGCCTCATGCGGCCCAGTTCAGATGAGCTTATGCGGCTCGGCTTAGCGCAGCCTCATGCGGCCCAGTTCAGATGAGCTTATGCGGTTCTGCTTAGCAGGGCCTTATGCGGCCCAGCCCAGATGAGCTTATGAGGTTCTGCTTAGCGGGGCCTTATGCGGCACAGTTCAAAGGAGGGCTTATGCGGTCCTGTGTGATGAGGCTTCATGCGGCTCAGTTCAGAGGGACTTATGCGGCTCTGTTCGACGGGTCCTTATGCGGTTCAGTTTGCGAAGTGCTTAGGCGGCCACTAGACGACTCTCATGCGGCTCGGACATGGGGTATACCCCCATGCGGCTCGGACATGGGGTATACCCCCATGCGGCTCGGATATGGGACGTACATGCGGCATATACAATTTGAACAGTTCAATGAAGACGAAGAAGGCCCACGCATAAAATATGCGACATAGCCATGATGGTTAGGTTCTGAGTTCATACAATTTCTTCCAAAATCCTTACCAGCAATGGCGGGATGAACGTCGGGATGAACTTCAGGTGCCGCAGTCGACGTAGAAGCCACTCCCTTACCCTTCGCCGCAGCCTTGGAAGTCTTGGGGGCCATCGATGATCGAAGAAGAAGAAGAAGAAGAAGAAGAAGAAGACAGCAGTTAGGGCAAGAATAGCTTGAACTGGAGAAGAGAGTAAAGAGTTTCTCTCTAAAAATTATCCTTATTTATAGGCGAACAAGAGGGGCACGTGGACCGATGAACGCTTCGGATTATGTGCAGCAGACAAAACCGACTCTTAGAATTTTATCCCCTCTCATGCAGGAGATTCATCAAGGCAAAAATCTAAATATTTAATAAACCGACTCTTGGGATTCCCCCCAAAAGACGGCTCTAAATCAAAACGAATCAAGAGCAATTAATGGGATGCCTACGTGGCAGAGAGGATAACATGCGGCCAGAACAGTCCATGCATGCGGCTAAGAAGTTCATGCGGCCAGGCAGTCCATACGGCCAGGCAGTCCATACGGCTAGGAAGTCCATGCGGCTAGAACATCCTATACGGCAAGAAGAGCTTAGACATAGCCATGCTTCTTATTCAAAGTATTTTAATTTTACAAATTAAAAACTTTGAAGGGGGTCTTGTAGAAGCATGGAAAAGAACAAGAAAGTCCATGCGGTTCAAAACAGCGGGAGTCTCATGCGGTTCAAAGAATCTCTTAAAGCTTCATGCGGCTCAAGAGTCCTTTAGAGCTTCATGCGGCTCAAAAGTCCTTCAGAGCCTCATGCGGCTCAGAAATCCCCAATAGTTCCATGCGGCTCGGGTAAAAGCCACGTGGCCCTATGCGGTTCGCCTCTACAGCTGGCCATCAAGTAGCGGCCTCATTTAATGCTCTGACGTAACATGGCAGCTCTGACATAAAGGTGAATTGACAGCTCTGACATAAAGCTACAATGATGACTTTGACATAATGGCGCGCTCCTAGGAAAACGAAGAAAATCTTTATAGCTGGCACGATCTACCAATTCTGAAACTCCCATGTGGCTGCTACTCCCATGCAGCTCGGATCGTAGGGGCCACCCTCATGCGGCTCCGATTTTAGAAAGCCACACCCATGCGGCTGACACGTGGCCACCCTTATGCGGTTCGGTTGTGGGCTACCCCATGCGGCTGCTACTCCCGTACGGCTCGGATCGTGGGGGCCACCCTCATGCGGCTCCGATTTTGGGAAGCCACACCCATGCGGCTCTGACACGTGGCCACCCTTATGCGGTTCGGTTGGGGGCTACCCCATGCGGCTGCTACTTTCATGCGGCTCGGATCATGGGGGCCACCCTCATGCGGCTCGGATTAAAGGACTTTCATGCGGTTCAGATAAGGCTACCATCATGCGGCCCGGATTAAAGGACTTCCATGCGGTTCAGATAAGGCCATCCTTATGCGGCTCTGACACGAGGCCACACTCATGCGGCCCAACTATGACAGTCCTCCATGCGGCTCACAGCAGTTGGACACGTGGCAGAAGTTGATCAAATCCTAATGATCCAGATTTTTGGCAATCGACATAACAGGCAATTGGGACACGTGGCAGGAGATTGACCAAGATTTATTCACTCGGATTTGTTGATATCAATAAATCATCGCGATGCAGATTTATTGCAATCAACATTAATTGCCCATGCAGATTTGGTGCAATCAATATTAACTGCCCAGATTTGTTACAATCAATATTGACGGCCCAGATTAATTTCCAACAAACAAGATCAAGGCAAATCGTAACTAATCACTAACCGCCCACTTTTCCAGGAGCAATCATTGCAAACCCTACTTATCACACTCTACTCCTATAAGTAGCAAGGTGCCATTACCTTGTAAAAAAAGAGGACAGAGAGAGGAGAACAGAGAGACACGCACAGAGAGGGCGGCGGCGCACAGAAAGATCTCCCCACACATTCCGAGAGCATTTCTTCATCAAGAGCCAAGGCTACGTCCGATCGTCCAAGGAGTAAGACAGAGTTGATAGCGCTCTCCCGAGCCTCTACCGTCACCCTCCAGAAAAAACTAAACAATTGTACTTAGATTGCTGTACCTAGGTTTTCATCCCTAGACTTTCTTTGTACGAGCGAGTTTGTGTTGTAAAGTAAAAGTCCAGTCCTCCCATAAAACTGTTCTGTTCTTTTATAATCAATGGCAAACAGGCATATCATGGGTTGACTTGGTTTATTTTGGATTGGCTTGGTTTATTTTCTTGGTTTATCATGTTAAACCCTCCCCTTTTTCCTTTATAAACCCACCTACTTTTTTTCTCTCTTCATTATTTTTCATAACTTCTTCTTCTTCTTCTTCTCCATTAAAATCTCTCCCCCTCCATAGGCAAGAGCAACTTGCTTCATGAAGGAACCCTCCATTTTATTGTTTTAATCTCTTCTATGCAACATTCTAAGCTACTTTAGTTCTTGTCATTTTGTATTTTTATGTATATATTTGTGTAGATCTAACTTTGTACCTTTTTGGAATTTTTCTGGGTTTTGATCTATCAAACCATCTTGTTTTCGGAAACTAAGAGTTTCATGTGGTAGAGAATTTGATTTTACACAACTTAGACTTTTGAAAAGTTAGATTTTATTGTGTTTTGACTAAATTATGGTAGTTTGAAGTTCATGGGTTCCATGGCCTTCTTCTCGAAATTTTGGAGAAGAAGAACAGTGTGGGCGCATGGCATTTTATGCGCCCACATGGACTTTAGCCTTGGGCGCATAGCCTTATATATGCGCCCAAGCTTTCTGTCTTCTACAGTGCTGGCGTATAACTATGCGCCCACGATTTGTGTGGGCGCTGGGCGCATAATCCCCTGGGCGCATGCCTCCTCTTGGACGCATGTGTCCCAGACTCCCCTTCTCTTGGACGCATGCCACCATGGGCTCATGTTTCCTAGGCCCTCCCTGGCTTGGGCGCATAACTTTGTATGCGCATAAGTGCATCGTCTCCTTCCCTTGGGCGTATAGACCCGGTCAGCACACTTGTCATAGAGTGAGCCTCTTGACTTTCTTCCAGTCATCCTGGCTCCACTCTTTGGGTGCATATATGCAGGCGCATATATGTGGGTGCATAGCCCTGGGCGCATAGCTCCAGATGCATGTCTTTCCAATCTATTGTCTCTCCATGATACCCTCATGCCTCACTCATATATGTGGGCGCATAGCTTAGGCGCCTAGCCCTGGGCGCATGCACCCCTTGGGCGCATGATGTCCCCAGGTTCCCTTTTTATGATTTTTGAACCCATTTTATATCCTTACGTCTTTTCGATGTGAACTCGACATGAACACGATGCGAGCATGACATGTTAATGGAATGATAATTCTTGATGGTGGCCCGTTGCGGCGCACCCTAGACAAGCAATATTGATATGATAATTTAGATACGACAAGGTAATGAAAACTACAAGTTCAGTGACCCATTGTGGTGCACTTACATAAACACGACATGACATTATGACTTTACATGATAACTCTTGATAGTGACCCGCCGTGGTGCACTCTTGACAAGTAACTTGACATGATAATTCTTAATAGTGGTCCGTTGTGATGCACTCTTGCCTTGATAAGTAATTTTGATAAGTAACATAACATGATAAATCTTGATATGTTGTTGCGACGGCTATCTTGACTTGCTAAGTAACCCTTGTCTTGACACCGTGGATGGTTGTGCTTGTATAAGCTACTTGTCCCATCTCGCATCATGTCTAGGACATAAATTCATGATTTCTACGGTCAGGGATTCATACTGAATCTGACTAGGATAAAGACTAGATTGATCAAGTAATCCATAAAGAAATTTTCCAGCTACAGGCAGTCCCGTTATCTGGGCACTCTAATTGGACTTGTAGCCTGCCGTCGAGTAGGGCACATTTCTCGCACACTGTCATGTGTTGCACCTCTATGTCACCTTATCTAACTCTCTCAACTTGTGACTGTCATGCCCCGCTCCCGTAGGAGCGATCGTCTTCGATAAGGCGTGATGCCACACGAGCCTAGATTGTGCTCGTGCAAGGCGGATTCCATAACGACCGATTTCAGCAGCTGCGACGGGGTCGTCTGTAGCACACAGTTTCCCAAATGAGGGTAATTTTGAAATTTTGTGTTTATAATTATTTTAATAATGATATTTAATTCATGATATGATTTTTGGTGATTTTAAATCATTTTAGAATTATTTAAATCAATGACTTGTGGTTTTGACGTTTTGCTAGTGAAACCCTAGAGACTGTTTGACCTAGAGCCTAACCATGTGATTATGATATTTTAATGTCATTTTTGGCCTAAGGATATTTTTTGTATTTGATCTCTTTGAATTATTTTGATATTATTTTATTATTTATGATATTGTTTTGGGGTTATTTGAGTCGGGTTCGAATTTCAACTCAATCCGACTTGAAACAGGGACCCGGGGATAGTTTGACTCTAGTAGGACCCACACACTAGTTAGGCATGGCCCACATGATATTAATTTTAGTCCACATGATAGAAATATTTTAGTTAGAGGTTAGACTAATTATTATGGATAAGGTTAGTGTGATTAGAGACTTTAGAATGACTAGTTTAGCCCCAACCAATTAGCCCTTTCCTAATACTCATAGAATAGGTTAGTGGGGGCATTTTGGACCTTACCATAATAGGACAAATAGCCCCATATGGCCAGCTACTTTGGGAGAGGATAGGCTCAAGTTCATTTCATTATTCTCATCTACACTCTCTCTCTTGTTCTTCCCCAAATTCCAAGAGAGTAATTCCTAGCAATTTTTCTACCAAATCCTTCCATTTCACCACCAAATCTTCTTTTTTTCTTCTCCATTCTAGCCAAGGAGGAAGCTACCCAAGTTTGGGAGGATTCGGAGCTCGTTCGTGTCCTTTTGGAATCTCTACGTGTCAGTGTCGCTCCGGGAAGGCTTTTCGTCGATTCGATCTACCGGGAGGTATAAATCCCTTCTCCTTTTCATTTCCTCATACATATAGGTCTATTTTGAACCCATAGGAATGACCCCCATGGTTGTATCTCCATTTGTGTCCATTTTGTGTCCATTTGGAGGTCATAGGAGTGTCCTTTGTGTTGTGGTTGTGTCCATGTGGGAAAATCCCAAATTTGGACACACTATGTGTTGTTATATATGAATGAATTATTACATGTTTAATCTCATATTTTTGTATTGGAGATGTGTTCTATAGTGTCTCATATATATATATATATTAGTGTAGAGAGTGAGTTCTTGATATATTATGTTATATACTTGTGTTCTTTTGTCTCAAACTACCTAAATCCGTCATGATTTTTATCCACATTTTTAATTTCAGCACTAACTTAGAAATGTCATAACTTCTAGCTCAAAGCTCGGTTTAATCTCCCATTTTTTTTTAAAAGAAGTGTATTGAAGTTAGCCTTCCAAAAACATGTATTAATAGGCCTAATTTTTTCTGTAACTTTCTGGAGAATTATTTGAGTATCAGCTGTACGAAAGACAAACGCGTTCTCGGTGTTTTTGCGATTCCGGGAGTTTTCGGAAACGAAAACGTGATCCGTTTGAAGTTTCAGAAAGCTAACACATAGATCTATAACATACTTTAATCCTAGATTTTAGTTCATGCTGAGATGGTACAGTATTGATTATTAGTAGGAGTTACTATTCGGCATATGCATTTTGTGCACCCTTGTGTGTAATATAATGTTCTATTTGATTTTAACCCATGTTAATGTATATATATTATGTAATTAAATAGAGAATGCAAGTATGAGTAAATGGTTAAATAAATAATATATGAGGTGTAAGTATCCTATCTAATGTAAGCATGTATAAGTATGACTTGTAATGAATATGTAGGTTCCATAGTATGTAATGTATGGTGCATATAGTGGTGCAAGAGAATAAATGAATGATGAATGAATGCAAGCATGAATGTAATATAATAATAGATGTAATGTATGCAATATACAAGTTAATGAGATGTAATGTTCTATGTTAACACAAATCCTATATTACCTCATGTACCCACTTACACTATGTTGACACTATCACACTTGACACATTGTTCACTTACACTTTGACACTCTTTGATATGTATACACTATGTATGCCCATTTAACCCTCACTTGCCCCTTTGCCATGTTCACATACACACACATAGCCTCTTAAATAAGTATTTATGAATATAGTTAACTTAGCTATGTATGTATATTATATATATGTTAGCATATTGTGTTGTAATATATAAGTTTATATAACCATTTGAAATGCCATGATTATAGACCTAATGTTGAATACCAATATATGCATGTGTATATATGTGTAGACATATATAGCTTAAAGTAATAGATTACCTAGTGTATATCCAATGTGAATTCTTGCCTATTTGAGTATTGAATAATTGCATGCTATATAGAGTTGGGTGTATGTTGGCTTGTATAGCCTTGTATTGATGTGTGCTTGCTAGGATAGTCTTGGTTAGGCCTAGTAAGACTTATTGGGTTAGGACATGACCTAGTTTGACTAGTGCAGTTGACCAGAGTTGACCAAGGGTTGACTTTGGCCTAGTTTGACCTAGATTCATGTAGAATACATTGTAGTGCTTTATATTACCCTTCTGGACATGTTGTGACTTGTGCTGTTCTAATTAGGAGCCAGACACCTCTCCTCGGACAGTATCTTTACCTTGGACATTCAGATATCAGGCGAGTACATTCTCTGATCATTTCATATCCTGTTTAGAATTATTTTCCTGCTTTAAATTACTTTATTTGATACTGTCATGTTGGTCACACGGATTGGTACTATATAGATCTTTTCATGAGATGTTATCCCCCTCGGGAGCATCGGATACTGCATGTTTTGTGCGTTTTACGAATCATCACGTATGTCTATGCTTCCTCTGATTCACGAATCGCTTGTGACACATGTACTCTCATGTTCACAGAGCCATCATGAATCACCTTCATGTATCACTCATTTTATGAGCCATGTGAAGTTTCACGAATCTTAACATAACTTGAACAGATCCTTGTGTATTGATTGGGGATGGGGGAGTAGAAATAGACATGTGAATATTATCCAAGTAGCTGTAGTCATGAATCACTCTCTTAGCTGTAGTCATGAATCTCCTATGCCATTCACATGTTTATATTTTACTCTGACTCACTAGTCACTGTTAGTTCTCTATGTATAGTAGATATTTCTATTACAGTTCTCTTTCTCTGTTTACATACTGTATTTCCTTCAGATCCTGTATCTTACTTTACTGTACGATTATATTTTCTAACCTGCTGTGATCTGTTAAGATGTACTGTGCTCGCTCCAGTCCTGATTGGACCCGTTGATAAATTTTACAGATAGCCTGGAGGTTGCCTGCTAGCCTAGAGGAGACAGTAGAGGTTGCATAGATAGCTAGGGTTTTTGCTTATAGTTTATTTTCAGTCATCTTGAGTTGTATTTATGGATTACTGTATTTGAGTTTTGAGATATATTCTGAGTTTGTATCTTAGACACTTAGACTTCTATCTGTTGTATCTCTTTTTGATTTCATGTTTTATCTATCTTCCTTTATGCTCTACCTTAGATGTGATTGAGTTTACATTCTGCTATGTTACCCCCATTCGGGGAGTATAAACTGTTTAGTCTTATACTGTTATATGCATTGAGACCTAGGACAGCGTTCTACCGCCGACACTGCGGCGTAGGCTGGGCGTTGTTACGTTCTCGTGCCCTAACTCTAGGGTGCGAGTCGTGACACATTTTTAGTGGTGGCCCATGCAGGTCGAGATTCACATTAGTGCAATTTTTTAGTAGCGCAACGACTTAGTTGTACTACTACGAGCCTGCTATAGGATATATAAATTAAGATGTTAGGATGAGAGGATACTCAATTACTGTTAGGATTCCTTGAGAGATTCCTGGGATGACCCTTGAGAATCTCATTTTGAATTTCGATATAAACTCCTTTTCCTTGTTTTGATTCACCTTTTTTCTTGATTTGAATTTGATTTTGTGGATTCATTGTAGACCTTTGAATCCTGGTATTAGTTGATGATTTTGATAAAATTTTGTAGTTGTTGATTTAATTTTGTATTTAGATTAATATTTTCAAATCCAAGGTACTCAATCACACTTAGGATTCTTTGAGAGATTTCTGGGACGAACCCTGAGAAACTCATTTTGAACTTCAATTGGAATTCCTTTTCCTCTTGTTTGGATTCACCCTCATTCCTTGCTATTGAATTTAAACTTGATGGGTTCCTCTCGTTTGAACCGATGAGAAGGAACATATCTTCATTATTCTTTCTCGCCATTATTCCGTTGCATTCTTATTTACCTCTTATCTTAAACTCTGTCTCATTACATTAATTACCCATATCTTGTCGTCCCTACCAGATGCACTTTGAAATCCTTGAATCTTCATATCTTTTGCATGGGGAAGGCTAAGGAAGTGACGTAAATTATGTAGCTCAGAGAAGACGTAACTGGTTATCAGATGACTAACTCGATCTTCATTATTTTTGTGCATTAATTACCACCTCTTGAACTTCCACTTTCTAATTGAGATCCTTGACGTTCCTTATCATGACTTTGATATTCGGAATGTAATACTAGCTGTTACCCTCCAACAAATCTTATATGCAAGACCTGGACGAGCTCACCTTCGTGTAGGTATATCATGTCCCACTAAAACCCGTCTTCTTGTACTCTATTTTCTTGATATAATTTTCTGGTCAACTAGCTAAACTATAACCTCTACCATTATACTAAATTTCTTCTTATTTCAATTAGAAATCCAGCCTTGACTCAATTCTTTCGACCCGACATGTGATGGTGTTCTGCTTGTTTCCTTAGATGCTTAACCTTGTACCTCATCTGATTACTTGACCCGTTGGTTAAGAAACTTGGACTATGTAATTCCTTTCATCATTACCATCCTTATATCTTATGCTGCTAAATTAGCCTTAGTTTTGCAAGCTTATCTATTTTTGAGCTTGGTCATGACTTATTTTATTGGGTGGCCACCCACTAACATATTGTCTAATCAGAACCGGTACATGATGGTTTGATCAACCTATTGCACTTTGGTTCGCTTTTTCATGTATCAATCTACGAGAATGGAGACATAGTTAAACTTGACCCTAGAGTCTCATTCGCGACAGCCTTGACAATTCTCCTTAAAATCTTTTTATCGCCTATGAACCTCGTATTCGTACTCAGTCGAATTAAATTTAATCATGACATGAACCTCCATCATTGGATGCTCGTGCTCATACTTTGATTTTATTGATTTCCCTTCTTGCCCAAGTCTCGTTTTATCCCGAAATTGATCAACTTAGATCGTGTCAAGACAAAAATCTATTTGTGATTTGTTGTGCCTAAATTTTCAATTTTTGCCATTTTATGGAATAGTAACCTTTTAATAATTTCTTAGTTGCTTGTTAATGACCAATTTTCATATAGGATGGTAGACAGCCCTACAACCTTGATGATTGTTGTTCCCTTACCTTCCCAATTAGGACACCCTAGATTGTTTGTGTGTTGATACCATAGTACTGTTTTGACCTAGAATGATTAGTGTACCTAGGTGAGACTTCCAACTGCTACGGTATGACCTGACCTTGTATACTATTCCTTCAAATTGCATGATTTAGATAAAAAAAATTTAGATCTTGATTATTGGGAAATAGGGACGTCACTCCATTAGTATCAGTTGTAGATATATATGGGTTAGTCCTTGATGTGGGGATGTGTGTCTATAAACATGTAGCTTAGGAGATTTAGGAGAGATTATAGTATCAGCCTTGATAGGATGTACTAGTCTTTTGGTGAGTATAAATGTGTTATGAGAGATAGGGGCCTATATGTCTTAGTAATGCATCGTTTCTATGGTAATAGAATGTATTAATAGATGGTTAATAGGAATATAATAGTTTGAGCATACCTATAGCCTATGATCAGTTCCTTTTCATCCTTAGTTAAGACCACTTTAAAATAGGTCCAGTTCCTTGGATATAGGTTCCAGTCCATATTTTATTGAGGTTCCATTACCGCCGTACAGCAGAGCAGTATTGGAGGTATTCCTAGATTGACACTTTTTAGATGTCCGTTTATTATTCCAGTGTTAGGAAGTATTACCTTAGATATTGGGTAGGTTAGAGGCTCTAGAAGGAGTACTATCGATCTTAAATTTCGAGGACAAAATTTTTCTAAGGTGGGTAGAGTTATAGCACCCAGTTTCCCAAATGAGAGTAATTTTGAAATTTTGTGTTTATAATTATTTTAATAATAATATCATGATATGATTTTTGGAGATTTTAAATCATTTTAGAATTATTTAAATCAATGACTTGTGGTTTTGACGTTTTGCTAGTGAAATCCTAGAGACTGTTTGACCTAGAGCCTAACCATGTGATTATGATATTTTAATGTCATTTTTGGCCTAAGAATATTTTTTGTATTTGACCTCTTTGAATTATTTTGATATTATTTTATTATTTATGATATTGTTTTGGGGTTATTTGAGTCAGGTTCGAATTTCAACTCAATCCGACTTGAAACAGGGACCCGGGGATAGTTTGACTCTAGTAGGACCCACACACTAGTTAGGCATGGCCCACATGATATTAATTTTAGTCCACATGATAGAAATATTTTAGTTAGAGGTTAGACTAATTATTATGGATAAGGTTAGTGTGATTAGAGACTTTAGAATGACTAATTTAGCCCCAACCAATTAGCCCATTCCTAATACTCATAGAATAGGTTAGTGGAGGCATTTTGGACCTTACCATAATAGGACAAATAGTCCCATATGGCCAGCCACTTTGGGAGAGGATAGGCTCAAGTTCATTTCATTATTCTCATCCACACTCTCTCTCTTGTTCTTCCCCAAATTCCTAGAGAACAATTCCTAGCAATTTTTCCACCAAATCCTTCCATTTCACCACCAAATCTTCTTCTTTTCTTCTCCATTCTAGCCAAGAAGGAAGCTACCCAAGTTTGGGAGGATTCGGAGCTCGTTCGTGTCCTTTTGGAATCTCTACGTGTCGGTGTCGCTCCGGGAAGGCTTTTCTTCGATTCGATCTACCGGGAGGTATAAATCTCTTCTCCTTTTCATTTCCTCATACATATAGGTCTATTTTGAACCCATAGGAATGACCCCCATGGTTGTATCTCCATTTGTGTCCATTTTGTGTCCATTTGGAGGTCATAGGAGTGTCCTTTGTGTTGTGGTTGTGTCCATGTGGGAAAATCCCAAATTTGGACACACTATGTGTTGTTGTTATGTATGAATGAATTATTACATGTTTAATCTCATATTTTTGTATTGGAGATGTGTTCTATAGTGTCTCATATATATATATTAGTGTAGAGAATGAGTTCTTGATATATTATGTTATATACTTGTGTTCTTTTGTCTCAAACTACCTAAATCCGTCATGATTTTTATCCACGTTTTTAATTTCAGCACTAACTTAGAAATGTCATAACTTCTAGCTCAAAGCTCGGTTTAATCTCCCGTTTTTTTAAAAGAAGTGTATTGAAGTTAGCCTTCCAAAAACATGTATTAATAGGCCTAATTTTTTCTGTAACTTTCTGGAGAATTATTTGAGTGTCAGCTGTACGAAAGACAAACGCGTTCTCGGTGTTTTCACGATTCCGGGAGTTTCCGGAAACGAAAACGTGATCCGTTTGAAGTTTCGAAAAGCTAACACATAGCTCTATAACATACTTTAATCCTAGATTTTAATTCATGCTGAGATGATACAGTATTGATTATTAGTAGGAGTTACTATTCGGCATATGCATTTTGTGCACCCTTGTGTGTAATATAATGTTCTATTTGATTTTAACCCATGTTAATGTATATATATTATGTAATTAAATAGAGAATGCAAGCATGAGTAAATGGTTAAATAAGTGATGTATGAGGTGTAAGTATCCTATCTAATGTAAGCATGTATAAGTATGGATTGTAATGAATATGTAGATTCCATAGTATGTAATGTATGGTGCATATAGTGGTGCAAGAGAATAAATGAATGATAAATGAATGCAAGCATGAATGTAATATAATAATAGATGTAATGTATGCAATATACAAGTTAATAAGATGTAATGTTCTATGTTAACACAAATCCTATATTACCTCATGTACCCCCTTACACAATGTTGACACTATCACACTTGACACATTGTTCACTTACACTTTGACACTCTTTGATATGTATACACTATATATGCCCATTTAACCCTCACTTGCTCCTTTGCCATGTTCACATACACACACATAGCCTCTTAAATAAGTATTTATGAATATAGTTAACTTAGCTATGTATGTATATTATATATATGTTAGCATATTGTGTTATAATATATAAGTTTATATAACCATTTGAAATGCCATGATTATAGACCTAATGTTGAATACCAATATATGCATGTGTATATATGTGTAGACATATATAGCTTAAAGTAATAGATTACCTAGTGTATATCCAATGTGAATTCTTGCCTATTTGAGTATTGAATAATTGCATGCTATATAGAGTTGGATGTATGTTGGCTTGTATAGCCTTGTATTGATGTGTGCTTGCTAGGATAGTCTTGGTTAGGCCTAGTAAGACTTACTGGGTTAGGACATGACCTAGTTTGACCTAGTTTGACTAGTGCAGTTGACCAGAGTTGACCAAGGGTTGACTTTGGCCTAGTTTGACCTAGATTCATGTAGAATGTATTGTAGTGCTTTATATTACCCTTCTGGACATGTTGTGACTTGTGCTGTTCTAATTAGGAGCCAGACACCTCTCCTCGGACAGTATCTTTACCTTGGACATTCAGATATCAGGCGAGTACATTTTCTGATCATTTCATATCCTGTTTAGAATTATTTTTCTGCTTTAAATTACTTTACTTGATACTGTCATGTTGGTCACACGGATTGGTACTATATAGATCTTTTCATGAGATGTTATCCCCCTCGGGAGCATCGGATACTGCATGTTTTGTGCGTTTCATGAATCATCACGTATCTCTATGTTTCCTCTGATTCACGAATCGCTTGTGACACATGTACTCTCATGTTCACAGAGCCATCATGAATCACCTTCATGTATCACTCATTTTATGAGCCATGTGAAGTTTTACGAATCTTAACATAACTTGAACAGATCCTTGTGTATTGATTGGGGATGGGGGAGTAGAAATAGACATATAAATATTATCCAAGTAGCTGTAGTCATGAATCACTCTCTTAGCTGTAGTCATGAATCTCCTATGCCATTCACACGTTTATATTTTACTCTGACTCACTAGTCACTGTTAGTTCTCTATGTATAGTAGATATTTCTATTACAGTTCTCTTTCTCTGTTTACATACTATATTTCCTTCAGATCCTGTATCTTACTTTACTGCATGATTATATTTTCTAACCTGCTATGATCTGTTGAGATGTACTGTGCTCGCTCCAGTCCTGACTGGACCCGTTGATAAATTTTACAGATAGCCTGGAGGTTGCCTGCTAGCCTAGAGGAGACAGTAGAGGTTGCATAGATAGCTAGGGTTTTTGCTTATAGTTTATTTTCAGTCATCTTGAGTTGTATTTATGGATTACTGTATTTGAGTTTTGAGATGTATTCTGAGTTTGTATCTTAGACACTTAGACTTCTATCTGTTGTATCTCTTTTCGATTTCATGTTTTATCTATCTTCCTTTATGCTCTACCTTAGATGTGATTGAGTTTACATTCTGCTATGTCACCCCCATTCGGGGAGTATAAACTGTTTAGTCTTATACTGTTAGATGCATTGAGACCTAGGACAGCGTTCTACCGCCGACACTGCGGCGTAGGCTGGGCGTTGTTATGTTCTCGTGCCCTAACTCTAGGGTGCGGGTCGTGACATCGTCGTACAGAAGTTCTGAGCAGAGACATTGAATAATAGCAGCAGAAATTAGAACAAAACGCAAGTTACTCAAAAGAACTCTTTATTGATATTGAAACAACGGTTACATTGGGGGCGTAAGGCCAAGATTACAATCACTCAAGCTCACTCATCTCACATTATAAGTCACTCAGCTCTCTCTCATCTCTCAATACATGTCTCGAACCAGCGGAAGCTTCGGAAGGCGACGTCCATACATTATGTCCTGTATAAGTCTTGACTCCATACGGCCGCACGCTTCGAATCGCCAAGGAACTTCGTGCCTCGACGCATCCAAGCGAGCTCCGCGCCACGAGCTTCTACCTGTACCTGCACATAGAAACTATGTGGGTGTCAGTACTCAACTGTACTGGTGGAATGAGCTCCTCGCCCAGCCATACAAAACCAACACGTTTGATTTACTTTGTGCAACATAGTCACTTTTTGTATTGTCTTTCTACTCTTGCCTTAGGATCAGTTTTATGACCGACGCTTTGCCTATTTGGTGTCGTTAGACCATCCCGTGCTTGCAACATTCAACGTTAATCTATCAAGTCGTGTTTGCCTTACGGCCATAATCAGAGACGCAACTACGCGATGAGGCTCTATTTTCGTGTGACCGTGCTACAAACCCTTGCTGAGGCCGTGCCTCGCAACTCAATGTGACTTCACCATAACGCCGCCTCGCGGCCCTTGCTACTTCGATCACCAACAGATCTAATCAAGACATTCTGGACTAAGTATCACTTGACCGACTTCACCTTACGGCGTTTCCTGACTTAAACTCAAGACAACTCAAACCATAACTTATACAACTTATATGCCAACAACTTAAGACCGACGTCGCATCTCGTGCCGTAGCACGTCGTCTATGTTGATGCCAAATCTTAGGCCCAAACACTTGTGTGCCAACCATACACACATTCAACTAGACTAAATCCAAAGGCACACACACGCGGATTGCCGCTCGTGCCGACCCATCTATATGAATTGGTCACTAACATCACAAGCTATCCTGGACTATAGTCTTGCCATTCGGTGACCCTTTCAGCGCAAGTAGCTAGCCCCACTGAAAGTTTCCGAATGACCCGAGCGGTTCGTCCAGCTACGGCTATACCTGTTTCCCTCCGGAATGCCGCGGTTCCCATGGCTCCCAGGGTTGTTGCACGTGGAAACTCCTCCTTGTCGACAAGTTATCTAATGACCATGCTGTTTGCCATTGATTATAAAAGAATAGAATAATTATATCGGAGGACTGGACTTTTACTTCACAATACAAACTCGCTCATACAAAGAAAGCCTAGGGACGAAAATCTAGGTACAGGAATCTAAGTACAATTGTTTAGTTTTTCTGGGGGGTAACGGTAGAGGCTCGGAAAAGCGACGGTAGCTCTGCCTTACTCCTTGGACGATCGGACGTAGCCTTGGCTCTGGTGAAGAAATGCTCTTGGACGTGTGGGCAGACTTCCTTGCGTCTTTGGTCGCTAGATCTCTGGATGTCTCTGTAGTGCTCTCTCTCTTTTTTCTTCTTCTGCCCCCTTCTGCAAGGGAATGGCAGCTTGCTATTTATATGAATGTGGTGTGATCATTAGGGTTTGCCAATGATTGCCTCCTTGAGAAGTCGGCGATTAAGGATCAATTAATCTGGGTCATTAATTCTGATTGTAGCAAATCTAGGCAATTAATATGGATTACATCAAATCTCTGTGGGCAATTAATATTGATTACCACAAATCTTTGTGATATGCAGCCGTCAGTTCGGATCTCCTGCCACGTGTTCACTCCACTTGATTGCAATAAATCTGACTTGATCTGAATAAATCTTGATTGATTTGGTGCCGCGTGTCCTACTATCACCATGTTACGAGCTATAGGAACGTGGGGAAGATTGATCTGCTGCCACATGTCCTAAGCGCGGGCTACAGGAACAGAGTGTCAGCCGCATAAGTATGGCCTATGAAATCTGAGCCGCATGAGAGTTGTTTCCCGCTGAGCCGCATAAACCTGGCCACGTGTTAGGGCTGCCTAAGTGTGGCATCTCAGTATTGGAGCCGCATGGAGATGGTCCATATTATCCGAGCCGCATGAGACTACTGGCCGCATGGGGTGGCTTCTCAGGACGTAGGCTATATGAAGACAGCCCCCATGATCCGAGCCGCATGAGGATACTGGCCGCATAGGATGGCTTCTCAGGGCGTGAGCCGTATGAAGACGGACCCCATGATTCAAGCCGCATGAGAATACTAGCCGCATGGGGAGCTTTGGAATTTGGTGGATTGTGGCGACTGTAAAAAGGATTTTCTTCGTTTCCCTAGGCACCCGCCATCATGTCCGCCTTTATTTCGACTTTATGTCAGGTTTGTCACTCTGTCAAGGTTGTCAGCCGTCAGGGCATTAAATGCGGCGATTTGTTCATGGCCAGTTGTAGAGGAGACTGTTGAGGGCCACGTGGCTCCTTTCTGAGCCGTATGGAGCTATCCGAGCCGCATGAGACTCTAAATGACTTTGAACCACATGGACCTTTAATGGATTTTCTGAGCCGCATGGGGATCCTTCTGTTGGAGCCGCATAGGCTATTCTTTGTTCTTTTTCATGCTTCTACAAGACCCCCTTCAAAGTTTTCAATTTGCAAAATTGAAATACTTTGAATAAGAAGTATGGCCATGTAAAAACTCTTCGGGCCGCATAGGATGTTCTGGCCGCATGGATGTCTCAGCCGCATGGCCTCCTCAGCCGCATGGCCATCTGAGCCGCATGGGCTTTCCAGCCGCATGGGTTGCTTGGCCGCATAGACCCCTTGCCACGTCTTCATGCCATGTGTGCAAATCTTTACATTGATTGCCTTTGATTTGAGCCGTCTTTTGGGGGCAGGATCCCAAGAGTTTAGCCTTGAATAGTCGGATCGCCTTGATAACCGAAGAGTCGGTTACACTGCATATGGATTGATGCATCGGTCTATGGGCTCCGCCTATAAATAAAAGCGTGTTTGGGACGAAGAGACTTTTTTATTCTCTCTTTCAATTCAAGCCTTTCCTGTCATCTTCACCGATGGCTCCCAAGAAGATTGTTGCGGCGAAGGGTAAAAAGGCGGCGTCCTCGTCGGCTGCGACGGCGAAGGGCAAGAAAACTTCTTCTACTTCGACTGCGGCGACGAATGATAATGTGGCAGCTCCTCCGCCAGCCGACGTGCCCGCAGTTCACCCCGACGTCCACCCCACCATTGCCGGTAAGGATGCTGCGTGAACTTAAAATCCTAACTGTTGTGGCTACGTCGCATGCTCTATGCGCGAGCCTTCATCTTCATGTGTGCCGTATGTACGTCTCATGTCCGAGCCGCATGGGGTATGCTCCATGTCCGAGTCGCATGAGAATTGTTACTGTGGCCGCATAAGCACCTTTAAAATTGAACCGCGTGGAGTCCCTCTGAACAGAATCGCATGAGTTCCTAATGGACTGAGCCGCATAGCGTTCCACGAATCAGAACCGCATACAAACCCATCTAAACAGAGCCACATGAGGACTAGTCTAATCCGAGCTGCATGTACTTTGTAAAAACCCAACCGCATAGGGACTCGTTTAGTCAGAGCCGTATGTACTCTATAAAAACCCGAAACGCATAAGAACTCGTTTAATCATAGCCGCATGAACTCTAAATATTTCTTGGCCGTCTCCTGACTTTGTGTCTTTTGTCTCTTTTCAGTAAATCTGCCAGTCAATGCTACTGGAGAACCCCTGGTGGGTCAGGCCCAATTTGCCATAGGAGTTCGGCTTGACCAACTTGTCCGGTAGGTGGTAGAACAACTGCCCCAGAGCGAGCCTAAGGAGAGGCTGACTCTTATCAAGAACCAGCCCTTTCGCTTTCTCTGTGCCATGCTGAACTCAGGGTGATTGGAGGGAAAGTACCTGAAGCCGACGTTCTTTTTCGAGGACGCCCAGACTGTGAAGAACTCTCGGGTATTGGATATATCCGAGAATTGGAATTTTATTTCTGCTGGAAGGGCGATCCACATCCCCCAGATGGAGCGTCATTTCCCATTGGTGTGGTTCAATATGTTGCCGGTGGACTGGAGGATGCAGGAATCCTTGACCCCGAGTCGGTCGGGAATGATTATGGGTAACATCCACTACAATAAGAATGTTAGATCAGCATACGCGGGCAGGGAACCGGTCAGCTGCTCCGTGATGGGGCTAGCCCTGGGTTCCTTCTTAAATGCGCAAGGTCCCAATTTCTCATTCTCTCAAGCCAACACTTTCCTGAATCAACTTGCTCGGAAAGGGTCTTATCCCATTGGTCGGCTCTCGCTTTTGAACTGGATACACCCCATCCCTTCGTGGGCCAATTCGACCGGGTTGATTTTACGAGAATATGGGACTTTTCTACATGAGGTTGGTCTCTACCACGCCATCCGGGGTACATGTCACGGGCTGCCCATCAATAAGGAGTTGTTCATGGCTCTCTTAGTGATGTACAATCGGCGGACGGGGACCTTCTTCGCGCCCGGAGGGGAGATAGGTCTCGCTCTTCATGAGATGCACGCCGTCTCTAGGCTGCCTTAGGGCAATAAAGCGTTTGAAGTATATACTCCGACGAACGAAGAGTTCGAAGATTTGGAGCAACGACATCCAGGTTTCGTTGCTGTTTATCAGGAGTTACTGTGTCACCACAGTTACTGTCAGCAAACGACCAAGAAGGATAGTAACTCGGAAGGGAACTTCCCGTATACTAGGGCTTGGCTCTCCTACCTTTTTCAGCAAGGTGCCTCAGGCCGGGTTACTTCCCGGAATCCTCTGACCCGAGAGCAAGTACAGGATCTGGTGTTAATTGCCAAGAAATCGAGGGCCTTGAGCGACACGTTTGGGAGTCAAATTGATTCCTTTGATTACTTTTATCAGGATACCCAGTCGCTGTCGGAGAAGGCAATCCTGGCAGGGTTCTTGATGGTATGGCTACGAAATTGCGTGGTCTCAGGAGGAGCCGGTCCCATTGAGCGGATCAGCCAAAATTTTATCCTTCCTACCGTGAAGCTGGACTTCGGGGTCAGACAGGCTCTTCTTCCGGCCATGGTGTGCAGTATACACCATGGCCTCCGTACTTTTTCATCCAAGGTTATTGCACGTGACACGGCGATGAACTTTGAGCGAATCGAGTTGTCTTATCACTATCTGATGGGGTGGCTATTAATGTACTGCCGGTCTTTGATGAGACCTGGCCTAGAAGATGGTGTAGCTGACGATGATGCTTTTATCTTCCAGTACCGCCGGATGCCCTGGGAGTACAACACTATGCCCGTCTGTCGGAGGGCGCTGGCGAGGGTGGATGGATATAATTTCTTCGTGTCTGTTCCCCATTTTTCTGCTGAGGAGGTGGAGAGTGTACATGTTGATGGTACCGGGCCTCCTCTCCTCTTACCTGGGAGGATGCTTCTTTGGTTGCGTAACATCCGTCCCTCGCACTTAGTATATCGCAACCGTAATACCGTCTACCTAGAACCTTACTTGCCCAGCCGGTTCTCCCGCCAGTTTGGGTACAGCCAGCTGTTCCTAGAGAGTCCCAGCTCTTGCCTGGGCTTTGAAGGCAGTATTCTGGATGGCATCAGAGCCTGGCTTTATTATAATATTTCTCATACCCGTGCTAGTTTCTCGGTCCCTGATGCTGAGACGCAAGGGGAGATTTTGTATTTAGCGGCTCTCTACCACGTCACTGCGAGCCGGTTTTCGGTTAACTTTGACCCGCGTACCAGTTTTATTGTTGGTACCGGCTTGGCAGAGAAGCCCCCGGGGTCAAAAACGAGGAAGCAGAGGACGAACACAGTTTTTATGCCGGACTCGGAGTCCACCACTGCGGATGAAGAAGATGGCGAGCAGGGTGCCGATGATTCTCTCCCTCCTCTAGACGAGGTGGCGGCGGAACAATCGCCCATTGTGTTTGATGAAGTGGTGGCGGATCAGCCACCTGATGTGCCTAGCCCTTCGCGTAAGCGGAGCAGGAGTGAGTCTGCTGATATCGGTATGACTTGTTCCATGAAATGAGCTGCTGTCGGATCCCGTCGGCTACTTATCGAGGATGTTGACGCTGTTTCTGAGGTAACTCGAATTATAGTCGTCTTCTCCTTCATTTTTCTATACTATGGCCTAATCATTTTCCTTTACTCTTGTAGGGATCAGAGGAGTCGGTTTCTCGAGAACCGGCCGCTGAGGTCGATCCGGCCCTGACCACTCTGGGCAGTGACATGTGCACTGCTATCATTTCTGCAGGAGTTCTTCCGGAGGCGGCCGAGGAGTCCCACCTTGCTAAGGACTCAACCCATGGTGACGGGGGCTCTGCTGCACCTGTCCCTGAGACAGTTAAATTTCAACGGGGTGACGCTGAACTGGCTGGATCCTTTTCTGGGGTGGCTGGGACAGAAGAACCAGCTGAACTTGACTTGGAGGTCGCGGGTGAGGAGACCACGACAGCTGCGAGCGAACCACAGCCTCCATGCTCCTCTCCTGGTAAGATAAGCCAAATCTTAACTTGTGAAGAGGCCTATCTGCTCTATCATCACATCCTTCGAGTTAGACTGATTGATGGTTGCTCTGGACATACAGGTCCTGCCTTTCCAGTGCCGATGATGGACATTATTGAGATAGGCTCTACCGAAGGGGATCTGGTAGAGGAGAGCGTGCCCCCTCCTCTTTCGGCTCGTCTTGTGGGGCCTGCCGCCGGCTCGAGTTCGGAAAGTCAGGTGACGGTACAACCGGGGCAGGGGACAATGGTCCTTGTGTCCTCTTCTGCTCAGACAGCTCCGAGAGTCGACCTTTCTACTTTGCCGAGTGTCCAGACTCTTCGGGTGGCGGAGGAGGAGTTAGCCGCTATTCGCGCATCTTTCCGCTCGAAATTTGTCTCTCTGGTGGCAAGTTCTAGCCTGCCTCCTTTGACATTGCCAGCCACACTTCCTTTGACACCGTCCTCTACGGAGGTTCTGGATGAAGCGTCACAGGACGTGGTAGACAGCTTCTATCGCCACTTGAAGAGAGGGGTAGCGGCTGCTGTGGAACGAGGGACCCCATTTGCCTTGGCCCGGCAATGCGCCCAGGGTCATATTGATATTCTTAAGACTCTTCCCGGTGGGGCGGGGATAGCTGCGCTTCTGGAGGCGAAATTACTGGAGGCTGATCAGCTGGTGGCCCAGTTTTAGGTGCTGCGACAAGCTGATCTGCTTGCTGCTATAGATCAAGAGCGCGGTTTCCTCATAACTGCCGTAGAGAAGATAAGGGCGGCTCGGGATAAGACCAAGCCGGTCATACTAAAGGACCTCCACGATCTGTCTGAGCTATATGATCAGTTGAGCCGCGAGAGTGAAGATGTTACGGCTCAGAAAGCGACTGCCTCCCATGGGGTCATTGACACGCGGGAGCAGATCCTTGAGCTTCAGAGGAAGTTAGCTTTCCTGGAGTCTGAGCTCGAAGCTGCCCGCACCGAAAGGGGGCTGATTATCCAGGAGGCTGATAGAGTTAATCGAGCTTTTACTGGCCTGGAACTTGCCCTGAAGAAGCTGGAGGATGGCTGGCAAGCACACATGTACTTGGATGATGCGTAGCGGTTGTCCCAGGAGGCCGAGCGTCGAGCTAAGCAGCGGCTTGAACGGGGGACCACCTTGGTGAAGAACCGTCTTCTGGAATTATGTACCGCCGAACCATAGACGGCTTTTTTTTCCTTCTTTTTGTTTTCATTCTTTTTCTTTCTTAAAGCGGGACGTTGTCCCTAGAACATGTAGCACTTTCGCTTTCCAAATAAAAGAGTATGTTTTATTCTACCCTTTATTTGTACTGTTTGTTGTGCTTGTGGTGTTATGGTGGTATTTGCCCCGCTTGGGGGACTGTTTGTGGACCTATTACCCTTGACATACCTGGGTTTTAGGTACGAATAACAAGTTTGATGGGGATATCTAGAACAATTCCATGGTAAGGTGGTCATGGATGTTCATAGCATCGAGAGAAAGAATGCCATGGAGTAGCTGGGCTCCCGGGGCATGATGAGAAATGATGTGCATGTACTAGGAAACTTAGTACAGTATTTGTAGTCAGCAGAGGACATTTGTGGGCCTATTATGCTTGGCGTACCCCGGTTCAGGATACGAATAATAGGACGAGATATAACCAACATACTTACTCAGAGGTAATGAGGACGTGGCAAGCATGAGGGTTTTTTACCGCGGAATCTTCCTACTCAGAGGTAATGAGGACATGGCAGGAGTGGATTCAGCGAAGGATATTTGTGGTCAACAGAGGACATTTGTGGACCTATTATCCTTGGCGTACTCCAGTTTTGGGTACGGATAATAAGTCGAAAGGGAACCAGCATACTTACTCAGAGGTAATGAGGACATGGCAAGCATGAGGGTTTCTTCGATGGAGCCTTCCTACTCAGAGGTAATGAGGACGTGGTAGGAGTGGGCTCCATGAAGGGGTACATAGAACGACTCAGAGGTAATGAGGACATGGAAGTTCTATGTAGAGGGGTGATTTATTTTTGGCGGAAGTGAGACGACTCAGAGGTAACATCGACGTGGTCGTTTTAAAAATTTTGTGGATCTGTTACCCTTTTTGTGCACTGGGAGTGCGGGTAGTGGATCATGAGGGAGGAGCTCTTTCAGAAGAATAAGTTCAGAGGTATGGTCATACATGACTTACTACCTAAAAGAGTGACCGGAATATAAGTTCAGAGGCACCTGCGGGTACATAACTCAGCAATCTGGGATATTGTGAATGTGAGTTCAACGGTACCGGAGGGTACATAACCCAATAATCTGGAATTGTGAGTTTAGCGGTACCGGCGGGTACGTAACTCAATAATCTAGGATTTGGAGAATGTGAGTTCAGCGGTACCGACGGGTATATAACTCGATAATCTGGGATTTGGAGAATGTAAGTTCAGCGGTACCGGCGGGTACATAACTCGATAATCTGGGATTTGGAGAATGTGAGTTCAGCGGTACCGGCGGGTACATAACTCGACACTCTGGGATTTGGAGAATGTGAGTTCAGTGGTACCGGCGGGTACATAACTCGATACTCTGGGATTTGGAGAATATCGCTTAGACATAATATTTCTTCAGGAACTTGCCATTGACGGACAACATGAGCAAGTCTCCGTTTATTTTGTGAGACGGTAAGCACCGTTGGAGAATACAGCCTTAATGATAAATGGCCCTTCCCACTTTGGCTGGAATTTGCCGGCGATTTTGTGAGTCATAACCATCGGCCTCCGAACTGCCAAAACGAGATCGCCCACTTGGAATGTTCTGATTCTAACCTTCTTATTGAAGGCTCTGGAAATGCGTGCTTGGTATAGCTCGATTCGTTGCTGAGCCAAGAGGCGCTTTTCATCTAAGGCCTCCAACTCTTGTAGCCGGCGACGGTAGTTATCGTCCGTCGTCAATTGGTAAGTAAGAGCGACACGGAGCGAGGGTATTTGAGTCTCCAATGGGAGAACTGCCTCACTCCCGTATACTAGGGAGAATGGTGTATTCCCAGTAGCCGTTCGGACTGTAGTACGGTACGCCCATAAGCATTCACCAAGCTTCTCGTTCCAGTCGCGTTTGTTGGATGATACGAACTTTTTGAGCAACTTGATGATGGTTTTGTTGAATGCTTCTGCCAACCCATTCGCTGTCGGATTGTATGGCGTCGAAGCAATATTCTGAATTCGATGTTTGTCGTAAAACTGATAGAATGCGTGGCTTGCGAACTGTAAACCATTATCGTGGATGATCCTTCGGGGCAATCTAAAGCGATAGATGATGTGATGTTTGAGGAAGCTGATCACGTTTGAAGTCTTTACTTCTGTGAGCGGAACAGCTTTCGCCCATTTGGAGAAGTAATCTGTGATTGCGAGTATGAAACGATGTCCTCGAGAAGAATGCGGAGTGATCGGACCGATGATATCCATTTCTCATGCTTCGAATGGCCAAGACGCCACTGTCGGATGTAGAAACTCGGATGGCTGGTGGATGAAGTCCGCGTAGACTTGACAGGCTTTGTACTTTCTTGCATAGTCTATCGCATCTGCTACCATCGTGGGCCAGTAGTAGCCCATTCGGCGAAGACGGTCTTGAAATTTTGGGCCAGGCTGATGGTCCCCGCAGACACCGTCATGAGCTTCACGTACGGCTTCTTTGGCTTCTGCGTTTGACAGACATCGAAGCAATAATCCATCGTAGGATCGACGATACAGCATTTTCGTCTCTGTATCGTAGAAGAATCTGAGAGAACGCCTTCTGATAGAGGTGGCTTCCTTTGGGTTCTCGGGCAGGATGTCGTAGGCTATGAAGTCTATGAATGGTTGTCTCCAGTCTGGTACTTCGTCGATCGTCTGAGCAGAATAACTTGCCACGAATTGAATGTTGTTCTTGGGACAGACCAGTTCATGGCCTATCACGTCCACCAAATGATGAATATGGTTCGGTACTGCTAGGGAAGCGGCAAGGCCTGCTAGGGCATCGACCTCAATATTTTAGAGTCTGGGGACGTGATCGATGAAGAACCCTTCAAATGACGAGATGATGTTGATCGCTATTTGGTGATAGGGGATCATGTCTTCATGGCGGACTTCGTACGAACCCCGAATCTGATTGACGATTAACTGTGAATCGTCGTATGCTTCAAGATATTCTACCCCCAGCTCTCTTGCAAGTTGGAGGCCAATGACTAAAGCGTTGTACTCGGCCATATTGTTAGAGCAGGGTTCCGTGAGGGAGTAAGCGCGATTGATCACCAATCCGGAAGGAGAAACCAGCTCCACCCCGACTCCGACGATGATGTTGTCTTTGGGTCCGGTCCTTGAAGCACCGTCGAAGAACATTCGCCATATATCATCGTGAGAGGCTGCATACGAGTCGGCGATCTCATCTGGGATTTCTTCATATATTCTGGCCGACTCTGAGCCTGGGTGGGCTGCTAAAAAGTCAGGCAGAGCTTGACCTTTAACAGCCTTTTACGGGACAAAGATCATATGGTAGAGGGACAGTAATATTGCCCATGTAGCGAGGCGAGAGCTGAGTGCCCCTGGTTTAGTCATGAGGACCCTGAGGAGGTTGACTCGAGATATCACATGTATGGTTTGCCCCGTGACATAGTGTCGCATCTTTTGAATGGCGAACACCAGGGCGAGGCATTCCTTCTCCATGGCGGTATATTGGCGCTCTGGCCCGATCATCATTCGGCTGAGGTAATATATAGCTTGCTCATGGCCTGCATCGTTGTTTTGTGCTAGCAGAGCGCCGAGGGAATGCTCCATTGCTCGTACATAGAGCATGAATGGTTTTCCAGTAACCGGGGCCACCAGGACTGGAGGGTTCGATAAATATTCTTTGATGCTGTCGAAGGCACGCTGGCATTCTTCATCCCATACGAATGAGACACCCTTCTTCATGAGATGGGTGAATGGCTGACATCGCCCGGAGAGGTTAGAAATGAACCTCTTGATGTAAGCTAACCTCCCTTGAAGACCTCGAAGTTCACGAAGATTTCTCGGGGGACTCATCTCCATGATTGCCTTTGTCTTCTCCGGATCTATATGGATTCCCTGGGTGGTAATGATAAAACCCAAGAATTTTCCACTGGATACACCCAAGAAGGATTTGGTAGGATTCATTTTTAAGTTGTGCGCCCGCATGAGGTTGAACATTGTCCTTAGATCATGTAGATGATCTTCCTTAGAGCGGCTTTTGACGGTGATGTCGTCGACATAGCATTCCACTGTTTTGCGCAAGTGGTCCCTGAAGATGATATTCATGGCTCTTTGATATGTGGTGCCAGCATTCTTTAAACCAAAAGGCATGACTGTGTAGCAGTATATGCCAATCGGCGTTCGAAATGATGTATGTTTTTCATCGTCGGGAGACATCTTGATTTGGTTGTACCCCGAGAAGCCATCCATGAATGACATACGTTCGAAGCCGCAGGTGTTGTCAATCATGATATCTGTGATAGGGAGGGGGAACTCATCTTTGGGACATGCCTCGTTCAGATTGCGGAAGTCGATGCAGATTCGAATCTTCCCATTCTTTTTGAGAACCGGTACTATGTTGGCGACCCAGTCCGGATGTTGTTCCTCACGAATGAAGCTGCTAGCTATTAGTTTGTTGACTTCAGCTTCGATCGCATCCATGATGCCTGGACGGAAGCGTCGTTGCTGTTGTTTGACTGGCTTTGCATCTGGCCGAATGTTGAGCTTGTGAAGAGAAACATCGGGGTTTAGCCCTGGCATGTCTTCATAGCTCCAAGCGACCACATCAATATATTCTTTAACAAATTCCAGTAGTGATTCTCGCTCTTCGTCTGTCAAGCTTTTACTAACGAAGATTGGTTTTGGAAAAGAGTCGTTGCCGAGATCCATTTGCATTACCTCATCTTCAGTAGGAGGCTCTCTCTGTTCAAACTGCTTCTCCCATTGCGCATCCAACTGTTGGGCCTACGGCTCTAATTCGAGGAGTTCAGGAAAGTCTTCACCTTCTTCGTAAGCATCGGCGAATGCCATATTGACAGACAGGATTTGCCTGAATACATCCCCGATGCTGATATTCGAATCAGAAGTTGGTGATCCGGTTGAGTGTGAATGCCAGTCGCATTCCTCATCTGAGCTTTCAGGGGTCGTTGCAGGCGTAACATATCCCAGTCCGCATCGAGTCTTGTTGTAGTAGTCCTGTGGTTTGCCCGCCGGGACCGACGACTTTACAGGTAATCGTCGACCAGTATCGTAGTTCAAACCTGGCGTAGTCTCCAGATCATACCCCTATTTTTGCATGAGGTATTTGGATTGGGGGCTATATAGATAGAGAGGCAGTCACCCGGCGTCCGATTCGAGATCGACTTCTTCTATGGTGAAGGGCTGTGGATCATTCTTCCGGCTGAAGATGATTGGATGGTCCCCTCCCTCGATTATGCGGTAAGCATCTTCCACAGGAGTAAGTTAATTTGCGATGTAAACATTTGTCACCTGTGTGTGTAGGTGGGTGCCTATACCGTGTTCCATAGCATACATTATACAAAGCTTATTAAGCTCGATGTAGTTCAAAGATAGCCCTTTATTGATGAAGTAAGGTATCTTTTCTAACAGGATTACATCATCTGCGGATGGAAGATCGGTGTGAGCAGCCATATACTTGGCCAGTTCTGGTTCTTCTTCGGCCACCCCCTGTATAAATGAAGACTGAGAGGATGACTTGGGCAACTTGATCATCAGGGGTTCCGCTGGTGGAGTAGAACGTGGAGTCGTTGGCAAACCAGCGACCCCCAGTTTGGTACTCGATGCTGGGCGGGGAGTGGTTGAATCGCTAGAAGCCCCAGACTTTACATCGGGCTGACGATTCTTTTTGGAAAGACGTATCGTCATTGGCTTGTCGGAGGGATTGAGCTTCTCCGTTTGTGGCTGGCCGACTCTAGGCAGTCTGATTGTCAGTGGCTCCGTTGTGGGTCTTAGCGCTTGGCCGGACCTTGGCAGCTGGATTATCATTTGTCCCTCTTGTGCCGAGAGGCTAATTGCGTCCTTACGCAGAGCGGCCGTAAGGGGTGCGGACTTGCCAGGTTTGCGAGCGTGGAGGTGGATCATCAGAGGTTCTTCTGATCCTATGGCCGTCTCAGTTCGAGCTTGCACATCTCCTTTACCAAGGTGCCTCTTCGACTTTTTGTATAAGCAGGAGTCTGAGTAGTAGGATTCGACCCCTTTAAAGGGATCGATGTCGACAAATTCTGTCCTCACGAAGCCGTATTTATCGACATACTTGAAGCACTGGTGCAGCGTGGAAGGCACGATCATGTAATCGTGTATCCAAAGGCACCCCAGGAGGATATTGTAGGAAGTGTCCGCATCTATGACGTAACAGGTCACTTCTGACTGAAGATCGCCAATTTGGTACTTCAAGCGAATCTTCCCAATCGGGTAGCTCCTGCCCGAATTGAAACCGCTGATGGCGGTGCTTGTTGGCATCAGGCGATGCATAGGAATGCAGAGATGATGTAATAGACCCTTCGGGATGATGCTTATGGAAGAACCAGGATCAATGTGCATCCGATCCACCTTTACGTCACCGATGTATCCAGTGTAATATAACGGACGATCGTGCAGGTTGGTTTTGATGAGCATATCCTGCAGCGTGAAGACAATGTTGGGCATCGCTCCTGTGCAAGCACTGTCTTAGAGATTTGCAGGCGGGCTCTCTCCCATGAGTTTGACCTGAGCTAGATATGTGTCGGCATTCTGGAGTGCATCGCTTAGTGCCACGCGAACATCTTTGGAGAGTCTCAGGAGCTCGTATAATGACAATTTGGCCGGTGTGTTGGCCAATTGTGCCAGGATGTCAAAGTTGTAGCCCATGAGGTGCCTCTTTTTAGAGGGATTTGTCAAAGCGAGTCTCCTTCGGCCTAGGCTTGTCGGTCGTCGGAGGTTGAGAAGGTCCCGGAGCGTCAGCAGTAGTCGACTGATATTCTTCAGTCTAGTTATCTGGTGTAGGTTGGGATTGAGCACCAGATTGAGTGACGACAGCTGCGTCTGCCGAGATTGTGTGGCAGGATCTGACTTTTCCATTCTTTTTCTTGCCAATGGAGGGTGGTGTGGACTAAGTCACTTCAGATACCAAGTCTGGATGGACCCACATGACCTCCCCTTATGATGTGGTGAGGGGTACTAGACCAGCAATCTGATCTCGAGGAGATGGAAGATTAGTAATCTTTATTGTCGCCCGAGGGATGGGTATTACGCCATCTTGAGCCTCCGTTGGAGGGAAGCTGCCGAATTGTACTGATACCATATTGGCTGCCACGGTCACCTCCTCGAAATCAATGGCCAGAGCCTTCGAATCGATGAGATGTTGGATGTATCGTTTTAGTTGGTAGCAGTCGTGTGTAGCATGGTAGACGTAGCGGTGGTAATAAAAGTACTTTGGGCTCTCCATTTCTGCCGGTCGAGGTTCCCATCTTGGTGGAGGGAGCTGAATTCTATCTCCTTGTATGAGCATGTCCAAGATGGGCTTGACATGGCCGTCTTCGAAGGAGTAGGTCATTTGCGGCCATTGCTTGTCTGCTGGTTTTGACTCAGGTTTCTGGGATGTGTCAGCCACCATAGCCTGCTTGCCCTTGTTGTCCCGATTGTTGGAGGCGTTACCACCATTGTTGTTGTTGGTATTAGGGCGCTTGCCCTTGTCCTCGCCCTCCGAGATATGCAATCCCAGTTGGCGAGCCTTCTTCAACCTGTCATCGGTGCTAGTGGCACTGATGATAAACGTCTTCCAGTCCTTAAATTGACTTTTGCCCATCCAGAGGCTGATTGTTGGGAGCAGTCTCTTTTGGCAAATTTCAATTAAGGAGGAATCCAGATTACCAGATGGCAACTTCATTGCGGTTTGGCGAAACCGCTCAATATAGTTCCTTGTCAGCTCCTTCTCCCCTTGAACGACGTCCATGAGGGTGGACATTGTGACGTCCTGTCCTACTTCGTAGAATCTCTCTAAGAACATGCGCTTGAAGCTGGCGAAGGAGTGGATGCAGTTGTCTGGCAGGTTATGGTACCAGTCGAAGGCGACCCCTTCCAATGCTCCGATGAATAATCGTGTAAGGATGGCATCGTCATGGGGCAGATGGTCGATGGTGACCTCGA
The DNA here is from genome assembly GCA_029216955.1 of Iris pallida. NCBI lineage: Eukaryota > Viridiplantae > Streptophyta > Magnoliopsida > Asparagales > Iridaceae > Iris > Iris pallida. Next base: position 18,080,484 of record JANAVB010041419.1, on the reverse strand, counting down.
AGTAAGTGATGTACCGACTTGCGGAGGTTTCCATCATATGGATTGATGTGGAATGGTTTATACTTTGGTGGGAAGGGAACATCTCTCTACGCAACGGGATACGGTTGTCGTATCCTGAGGTCCTGGCAGTTTTCTCGGGCATGGAACATGGCCCGGAGCTCCTGGACCTCTCTTATTGCTTCCCTGGCCTCATCCGCAGCGGTGGGAGCTGACATTTTGGGAGGATTATTGCCCGAGTTTGGTGCCGCTGAGTTCGAGTCTGCATTGACCGCGGGACCCAAGTTTGTTTGGCCAGACGTCCCTCCTTGCAGAGTAGGGAGGTCTGCTTTGATCTCGTCCATCGATTTGACCAAAGTGTGGAGTATGGCCTCCAGAGTGTCGATGCATTGGCGATCACTGGGACCATCTTGTTCGTCGTTTGTCATGAATACCGTCCTCACATGAGTAGAAGTGGAAGGGACGGTGGATGACGTGCCCTCCGAATCATATCCCTATACCGAGAAGTCGTCGGGGTATGTGGGAATGTTCTCCTCTGGTTCGGACTCAGAAAGAATAGTACCCCCAGCTTCAGAGCTTGCTTCATCTTGAGAGTCGTGGACGTCCTCGGGGACGTCGGCACCTGCTATATCTGACGGAAGAGTTGTTTCCTCGGGCCCATCTCCTTGGAACATCGGATTGTCGTAGATGTTCGGAGGAGTGCTACCCCAAGTTCCAGCGACCCCCAGTGATGTGGATGATGAATCTCCCACTGTAGCAGATTTCATCTTTGAACGGGTCTGGAAAACTCCGGTAGTGGACAACCGTTTAGACGACAGTTTTTTAGTCACAGTGGTTAAAATCTTCGGGCTGGAAACGTTTATCTTCTTTCCTCTCCCATCGGCGGGGATTTTCTGAGTAGAGTTGCAGGAGACGACGGGAGGCGCCTCATCCTCTGAGCTCGGCTGTTATAATCTTTGGAAGACGGACTGCCGGCCTTCTCGTACCGTCGCGTTGTTGCAACAGCAGTTGACAATGACTTGGGTGCAGTGATGTCCGTGGGAGGACTCTTTGCACACCGAGGCCTCTTCACTTTCCTTGCGCTTGTGGAGGATAATCTCACGCAAGTCAGATGGGTCTGGAACGACCATGTTTGCTCCCTGGGTTTTGGGAGACTTTTGGGAACCACTCTGTCCGTTTGTCGCCGGGGGCTGGACTCGAGTGGTTCTGTACAACTTCCTATCAGAGGTCCGCATAACAGTATATGGAGCGCTCGGATGGTCAGAGGTCGGGACAGCGGACTGAGCTCGCCAAGCTCACGCTGCCCTAGACTTCTTCACTCTAGTGTGTGAGGGCACATAGTAGGAAGAGCCTAAGTAGTGTTGCAGAGAGTCAGACATATTTTTTCGGGAGCATGAGAGATCAGGACCATAGGAGAGGCGATCGAAGACTGAGCCTGAGCCGCGTGGAGCAGACATCATGCGGCTGGAATCAACAGTCTTCATGCGGCTGGCAGTCGTGGCCGCATAAGTTTCTTCATGCGGCTGGGAGTCTCGGCCGCATAAGTCTTCTCCATGCGACTGGAAATCTTGGCCGCATGGATATTCTGCATCCGGCTGGCAATTTCGGCCGCATGGTCATCATGCATGCGGCTAGCAGTTTCGGCCGCATGGACATCATACATGCGACTGGCAATCTTGGCCGCATGAATGTTCAGCATGCGGCTAGTGCCTTTGTTCGGCTTCTTTCTGGAGCACATAGAATTACTCTTTGCCCCTGCAAGTCCAGCATCGTAGTGCTTTTCTCTGTCGAACTTGGGGACAGCAGAGTCCTCTATGGCTTGAAGTGGGGCCGCATGAGAGTTGCCTTCGTCATCTTGGACAGCAGAGAGTACTCCGTCCAGAGCTTGGGGAGGAGCAAATGATTTTGGCCTCCACTCCCTACGAGCTTTCTTTGTGCGGGTTCGCTTCTGGACCGGGCCAGCGCTTCCATCGGAGAGCATTTCTTCAAATGCCTATTGGTCGAAGCGGACTACCATCTTCTGTTGTGTGGAGCCAAGTTTGGCTGCGTCCGATTGCGTCACCAACTTCTCAGCCGTGGAGAAGTTTTTCTCCAGCAGAGTCGCCATCGTGTTTGCCATTGATTATAAAAGAACAGAACAATTATATCGGAGGACTGGACTTTTAATTCACAATACAAACTCGCTCATACAAAGAAGCCTAGGGACGAAAACCTAGGTACAGCAATCTAAGTACAATTGTTTAGTTTTTCTGGAGGGTGACGGTAGAGGCTCGGGAAGCGACGGCAGCTCTGCCTTACTCCTTGGACGATCGGACGTAGCCTTGGCTCTAGTGAAGAAATGCTCTTGGACGTGTGGGGAGACTCCCTTGCGCCTTTGGTCGCTAGATCTCTGGATGTCTCTGTAGTGCTCTCTCTCTCTTTTTTCTTTTTCTGCCCCCTTCTGCAAGGGAATGGCACCTTGCTATTTATAGAAATGGGGTATGATCATTAGGGTTTGCCAATGATTGCCTCCTTGAGAAGTCGGCGGTTAAGGATCAATTAATCTGGACCATTAATTCTGATTGTAGCAAATCTAGACAATTAATGTAGATTGTATCAAATCTCGGTGGGCAATTAATGTTGATTACCACAAATCTTTGTGATATGCAGCCGTCTGTTCGGATCTCCTGCCACGTGTTCACTCCACTTGATTGCAATAAATCTGACTTGATCTGAATAAATCTTGTTTGATTTGGTGCCGCGTGTCCTACTATCACCATGTTGCGAGCTATAGGAACGTGGAGAAGATTGATCTGCTGCCACATGTCCTAAGCGCGGGCTACATGAACAGAGTGTCAGTCGCATAAGTATGGCCTATGAAATCTGAGCCGCATGAGAGTGGTTTCCCGCTGAGCCGCATAAACCTGGCCATGTGTTAGGGCTGCCTAAGTGTGGCATCTCAGCATTGGAGCCACATGGAGATGGTCCCTATTATCTGAACCGCATGAGACTACTGGCCGCATGGGGTGGCTTCTCAGGACGTGGGCCATATGAAGACAGCCTCTATGATCCGAGCCGCATGAGGATACTGGCCGCATAGGGTGGCTTCTCAGGGCGTGAGCCGCATGAAGACGGCCCCCATGATTCAAGCCGCATGAGAATACTGGCCGCATGGGGAGCTTTAGAATTTGGTAGATTGTGGCGGCTGTAAAAAGGATTTTCTTCGTTTCCCTAGGCACACGCCATCATGTCCGCCTTTATTTCGACTTTATGTTAGGTCTGTCACTCTGTCAAGGTTGTCAGCTGTCAGGGCATTAAATGCGACGATTTGGTTCATGGCCAGTTGTAAAGGAGACTGTTGAGGGCCACGTGGCTCCTTTCCGAGCCGCATGAGGCTCTAAATGACTTTGAACCGCATGGACGTTTAATGGATTTTCTGAGCCGTATGGGGATCCTTCTGTTGGAGCCGCATAGGCTATTTTTTGTTCTTTTCCATGCTTCTACACATGCAAGACTCGACACAAACTGACGTCTCACACAGTCATTCCTCTTCCAATGTTACCATCTCTTTCAAAACCAATATTAAACCTTCTATCATTTGAGACCCCTCGACGACCCACGGTCGCGAGCATTCTTTCTATCATTTGAGACCCCTCGATGACCCACGGTCGCGAGCATTCTTTCTATCATTTGAGACCCCTCGACGACCCACGGTCGCGAGCATTCTTTCCATGTTACCATATCATTCCATTCAACTCAATGCCTATTCAATAATCCTTTCTCTAAAACTCATTCAATCAACCGTGGTTCATGCCCTAGACACTAAGTCCGTGCACCGTACCTTAAGTCGACTTCCGATCTATGCGACGCTATCGCCTAAGTCATACTTTATATGACGGGCCTTGAGACCGTAAGACTATGTGGTTATACCCAACCGTAGACTCGTAGGATCGTGCTTGCTACCACTCCGATAGCCTAACATAACTTGCCTTACTTAAACGCACAATGACTCGACGAGCAAAAGGCTACGTCAAGCCTCGTATTGCGAAAACGTGCCGCGCATGCGTTCGACTTCTGAACGACCAACTCATTTGGGCGCCTAGACTTACGCCAGCAGCCGTGCGATGCAACTTAGCTCATAGGGCAGGTCAAGGCTATGCCAAGCCTTGGATGATGGGACCGTGCATGCTTTATGAAGTATTCATGCGGGCGACGCCTATGACTTAGGCCATGATTCATGACTTCGCCTACTCAACCAACTTTCCTTTTCCCAAGCCACGGGACGAAGGATCGAGTGTCATTTTCAAAGCACGCCGTGCACCAACTCTAAGCCGACCGTTGGACCTTTCCATATTCTAACTCAATTCGACCAGCCGGAATTATTCCCTTTAGCTATATGGATTCGTCTCTTTTATTATCAAGCCTACTTGTGCAAGTTGAAAATATATAATTTATTATGTGAAGGCAAAGATAAGGCGAGTTCACCGAAACTACCCCACCTGAGCGAGCGGTCGCTTCGACCGAGCGATGTCTCCGAGCAAGCCGTTGTAAGGCTAAGTCCGAATGCCGTCGGCGTTTCGATTCCTCCGATTGACTGAACGGGACGGGGCACTACAGTGACCGGATAACCTGGCTTAAGATTGCAGGGCTTGTGGCTGATGGAACATCTCATTACATTTTGCTAGTAACTAGGCTTGTGGTAACCCTACTTAGTTAAAGTATCAAGCCGTACTCTTTGCTTGGCCGTGATTGATGGATGTAGTCCAGTCTAGTCTTATCTAAGCAATGCCATTCTATGATTATTTCAGCACATGCTTGTTCATGCTTTACTCTTGTTGATAATTGATTGGAGACTAAGCTCTGTTCATGTGAAGGGTTACAACTCCGGTCCTTGTTTGGTTTACGGGTTGTAACTTGGCTACCGGAATGGTCCCCTAGTCGTCTTATCGTTTATCATCTTGTTTTTCTCTAACTCATGTCTTTTATTATCCTTTATGACTCATGTGCTAATATGCTGGTTTTAGTTCTTAAGTAAAGCTTCCCTTGTGGCACTTGCTCTTTCTGAGGTCTGACCCAGCTGGTTTTGTATGGCCAAATTTTGGAGTAGGACCCGATGATCTCGCAGCCTTCCAGCTAGATGGTGAACACTAGGCGCAACCCTGGCTACGAGTGGATTTTATTTTGCTCTCCCACTCAATTGTAAAGTTATTCTTTTGAGGCGTTTAGCCGCCGAGCAAGTGTTAGCTCGTGTTGAATTTATATTCCTGTCTGCCTAAGGGCTGTAACATGATTGACAAATTCTAGGATTGATCATGTATGATTTAAACTCTTGCTAGTCTTCGCATTTTATATGACTAGCTTCATGATCTTCTGAATATGTAATGTATGGGACGCCTTACTTTGTATGTCTGATAATCTACCATCTTGTTATATTTACTTGCTTGCTTAAGATTGAGATACTAGGCTTGTTCCTGACACTAAAAGACTATTGGCTTGTAGTAAACCCTCATACATCTAGACAGCCGTGACCGTATTGCGAGGTGGAATTCACTTCAATGTACGTAGCTGGCTGTATCTGTCCACCGCTCTCCAGTATTCTGGTTTTGGGGCGTGACACAACCGAATTGGATCGAGCCCAGTGATTCCAGCAGGGGCTCCATCTAGAGATTATTATATCAGTGGAGCAGTTTGAGCACCAAACGTTTGATGCCGTCTTGCGAGCAGCGAAAAGGCATGAGTATACTTCGTAGAGGATTGTAGATAGAAACGGAGGACGGAAGAGGTCTCATGGGTAGATGTCCCAGTCATCAGTACCAGCTCCGGCAGTTAGCTAGGGATTTGACTATTGGAGCTCCTAGGAGGGCGACAACAGTTTCTTTAGCACTCGACGTCGGCATATCCTCAGCAACAGAAGCATAAGCAGTCTTCCGCAATGGGCTGCACTCATTGTGGGAAGCCAGGACATGTAGTATCAGAGTTTTGTAGAGTACAGGGATTGTGCTTGGCTTGTGGGGCATCGGTTCACAAGATAGGGTCCTGTCCGAATAGAGCCAGTTCACCGTCATCAAACCTAACCAGTCCATCGGTTAGGGGTCCAGCACTAGTGCAGCAGCAGAACCAGCCTCCGAGGCCATTGCCGCCTCAGGCCCAGCAGTATGTCCAGACCCAAGCTCAGGTTCAGAACAGGCAGAGAGGTCACCAACAGAGGGGACCAGCACCAAGAGGACAAGGTCAGGCTATGACTTTGACCGTGGAGGAAGAGTTAGCTTCAGGTGAGGTGGTGGCAGGTACCATTCTCGTCAACTCTTTTCCAGTATCAGTATTATTTGATTCAGGTGCATCACATTCATTTATGTCTATATGATTCGCAACACGGATAGGACTGGAGCCCGAGTCATTATCAGTAAGGCTCAATATACTTACTGGTAACGGTCTTGTGGGAGTAGATAGAGTATTTTCCTCGTGTCGAATCGTAGTTAGCGGTAGAGAGTTTCCCGCTAGGTTGATAGAATTTTCGATGGCCGATTATGATGTGGTCCTAGGAATGGATTGGTTGAAGGATCAATACGCAAGAATAGACTGCCATATTGGCAGGATTATTTTTGGTATTCCCGGTAAGGCAGAGTTTTCATTCTCTAGGGGCGAAGTAGAACCTTCTCTACCAGTATTGCGGAAGACAGTAGCAGTGGCAGTTCAGTTTTCCAGAGTCGTTGAAGAGTTCCCAGACGTGTTCCCCGAAGAGCTTTCAGGCTTGCCCCAGAGAGAGAGATAGAGTTCACCATTGATTTGCTTCCAGGGACGGCATTAGTATCAGGGGGAGTCTACAGGATGGCACTTTCAGAGTTAGAGATCTTGTACAAGATGATAGTAGAACTCAGAACCAAGGGATTCATTTGTGCTAGTGGATCACCTTGGGGAGCCCCGATACTTCTTGTAAAAAAGAAAGATGGTACGTCAATATTATGTGCTGATTATCGTACCTTGAACTCTGTAATAGTCAAGAACAGATATCTTTTTTTTTGGGATTAAGATTAGGTTGGCGCGGAAGATGGCTTTCGGGTAGCATGCGCCATGGAGGAAAGCTACAACAGCCTCGTGGAAGTCGGGTTTGATAATGTCCCAGCAAGTGCGGAAGAAGACCCCGGAGAAACCATCAGGTCCGGGAGCGCTGTGAACATTGAGGGCCCAGACCGCGAACTTGACTTCCTCTTTGGAGGGAGGGGCCAGGAGCTGCACGTTATCTTGCTTTGAGATCAAGCTAGGGACCTTCGCTAAGAACACTTCATCCTTAATAATGGCCTCCTTGGAGAATAGTTTGGTGTAGAAGTTCGTGGCCGCCATGTTGATGCTACGCTAGTCTTTGACGATCTTGTCGTTCTTGTCGGCAAATCGTATGTCCATTCTTCTTTCCAAGATTATATTCGAGGAACAAAACGACTTCGTTTCGGGGAGGAACATCACTGACAACATCTTGCTCGCTCAGGAAATGATTACCTGCGTGAAGTTCCCAACTACATGTACCAGGCAAGACACCTTGCCTTTACTGTTTAATTTTTTGCTCAATATCATGCATGTTTTATTTTTTATAAGTTGTTCTTTCAAAACAGTATGTAGTTGCAAATTATTATACTTTAGTTTTCTTTATGCATTTGGCCTAGAGTTAAGGGACCACCTTTGTTTGTGCCGCATTCATTGGCTCGACAACTGTGTGCCACGATGTCACGTGTCTCATATAGATTCGGTCTTGTGTACCGACTGTACATCGGTGCGTACAGGACGAGCGTTAGGATATAACTACTAATATAGTTGTCTAGAAGACTTAGCGGTTATTAGAAATATCGTGGTATGGATTTAGCACGAGTAGTACATGGGGAGGGTGAAGACAGTTATTATGTGCAGGGGCTTTCACACATTTACTTTTCTCTAGCTGTCATTTGTGACTCAGTCGAGAGCTAGTGGCCGTGCATTTATTTACTTTTCTCTAGATGCCACTAGTGCCTCGGTTGAACACAAATGTGCCATGCATCTGTAGGATCGTTGAGCACTTCTAGAGGGGGGTGAATAGAGTGCGTGTGTGCAGCGAAAATAAAATCACCAATTAAAAACTATGGCAATGATGTAAGAGCAGTAAATAAAGATAGGAGAATCAAACTCAGTAACACAGCGATGTATACTGGTATCCCTCTGAGAGGACTAATCCAGTCTCGAGTACTCTTGCTCGATGTTAATCCACTAAAGACACAAGCTTTAACTGAGTGCTTGCAACTCTTACACCACCGTGCTTGTTGACGAGTGCACGACCAACTCCAACACACACCGTGCTTGGTGACGAGCGCACGACCAGCTCCACAACGAGAATTTGTTGTTGAAACTTGACGACCTCTTTACAACTCTGAATAACCAAAAGACTTCTAAATCAAATCTGATAGTACTGGCTTTTGGCTAAGAGAAGTATAGGTGAGATTTGAAATTTTTAGATCACTAGAAAACACTTGAGATGAATAGAGAAGAGAGTGAAGAATGAATTGATGTTTTTGAAATGAAAAGTTCTTCTCTATTTATAGGTGTTTTCACCAACCGAACTCGGGCAGAACTCGGACAGAGTTCGGATGCAAATATCTCGCAAAATAGACGTTGCTCGCAGATTTGGAGGCAACTGAAGTTTGAATACAAACTGACCGAACTCGGTCAGAGTTCGGGCCGAACTCGGACCGAACTCGGCTAGGAGTTCTGTCAGGAGATATAATAAAATTCTTTTGTAAAAACAGTTTACAAACATGTTTTTGGTAATTTGTAAAATCATTTGAAAAGGAATATTTTCGAAATACATTTTTGAAATATTTGTAATCGAAAATATGAAGGGTAAAAATAGGTTTAGAGAAGGAGAATAATTTTAACCCTAAGCCAGTAATACCATACTTGATTTTACAAGGAAATTCCTAGACTCAATAAAGTGTAAAGATACAGAATAAAAGTAGAAAAGAGTCTTCAGAATTTTTGATGACTTTGACGCTTGGATTTATGCAGTACATCGTCCGTTGAATAAGATTTCATGTATCCTGAAATAGTTAGCAGCATTTTCTATATTTTGTGTATGGACTAAAGTATAAGTTGATTATCGAAATCGGGTGTGACCATGGAATGGGCCAACAATCTCCCCCATTTTGATAATTGACAAACTTGAGTCTATACCAAAATATATTTATAAAACATAAAACAACATATCAAAATACCTGAAAAAAAATTTGTTCTAGCCTTGCATTTGCATTTTGTGATATTTTTGTATACTCATTTTCTCCCCCTTTGTCAAGTAGTAAAATGAATCGGCTCCCCCGTAAATCATGAAGCCAACAATAGAAAAGACAAGACAAAGTGAAAGAAAAAATAGTAATCACAGCATAGATAAGTGAAATGCAATAAACTGAAATATCATAAATTTTCCACTAGAAAGTCAACTAGTACAACTGATAAATGGCTAACTGAAAGAGTTTAGACATGAAAGTAAAAAGTACTACATGAATAGCATCAAAACTAAACAAAACTAAATCCACTATCCTATGGCTGAATCCACATCACATCTCTGCGTCGTCTGCACCGGGAGGATCATGAGGGAAATAGGCAGTGGTCGGGTCGAAGTACTGAAAAGTAGTTTTATCAGTAAAACGAGGACCAGGGAAAGCAGGATGTGGAAGGATAGTGAGTGGATGAACTGGATCATGCACCAGGCTGTAATGGAGATCGGCAATGCTGTTTCTCAGCACCTGGGCCTGAGAAATATGCCGGAACTCGGAGTCTTGATAACGTTGCGTGGATACGGCAACGAAATCATCAAACCGCTGATAGAAAGCCTGATCGAGTCCAGGGGCAGGGGCCGGAGCAGGAGGAGCATCTGCTGGAGGGGCCTCAGCATCAGCTACTGGGTCAGCAGGAGCAGCACCGGGAGGTTGAGGAAACCGACGAGAGCGAGTCAACTCAACAGGTGGAGAAGAAATAGCACACGTTTCAAGATCAATCTCGAAACGGCGAAAAATACTCGCAAGGTGCATAGGAAAAACAAGGTTCCTACCTGCATTCTTGCAGTTGAGCATCCAAGACATCATGGTTTTTGGAATGGAGAAAAGAATTCCAAAATGAATGTGATACATAGCAGAGAGTTCCAAAAATGTGACCTCATCGGTAGAGCCTTTCTTCGGAAGAAGGGCCGAGAAAATCATACGATAAAGTTCGTAAAAATTCTGGTTAAGATGTCTAGAAAATATTCTCCGAGGAGGAGGAGTAGGGTGACAAATCAATTTCCTAAAAGAAGCTAAAGTAACATCGGCAGGGAACTGAATATGGTGGATGTCAACAAGAGCATCACCAAGATCAGGAACGTGAAAATATTCACTGATATCGGTGGCACTAAATTCTAGTTCCTGTCCAGCGACGCAGGAATAGAAATTTCCGTTTTGTTGTACTTGCAAATTGCAGTAGAACATACGGACAGCATTGTCGAAAATACTATCTTGGACTTCGAAAAAGTCGCGAAATCCAAGTTGATCAAAAACAGGAGCATATTCAAAGAAGGTTGTAAAGTTGACAAAGGCTCCAGTACAAAAACGACGTAAAGAAAAGGAATCAAACCAGAGATTTGAGAAGTCTCTGTCGGGAAACAGAGTGCCATCAAATTCCTCGGGATCTCTAGGTTTGGCTGGACTGAAGAGACTAGCCGGAGTGTAGTCGGATGAGGAGGAAGCACCCTGAGAAGAATTTCCTCGTTGACGCTTCGGAGCCATGAGGAGATGGAGGAAGATCGTCGATGCCTTGCAAAGAAGGAGGAGGAAAGTCTTCTGGAAGGAGGTGGAACTATTTCACGTTTTGGTGTGGAGAAACAGTGGAAGAGAGGATGAGATTTATAGGTGCTAGGGCCGGCTGTTCGGTTCTGGAGCCATCACAGCGCCGACCGAACTCGGTCCGAATTCGGTCCGAACTCGGTCAGAGTTCGGGCCGAGTTCGGCCACTTGCATTCCCGAGATAGTTAAAGCAGTCAGGTAAGTAAAGATTGTAATAAATGATGTTTGACTGGTTTATTAACTAATTGCTGTTATTTTTAGGTTAACTGTAGGGATTGTCCCAGCTAACGGTGGTTCACCGGGGAACTCTTAAGTACCGCTTCGCTTCGACCGTAGCCGTGGTGACAGACATATCCTTTGTAAGTTTGTCCCCAAAAATAATTTTCATTAGATAATAGATTATCAAGTCATAAATACAGTATTTAATTACCATATGTTTTAAGAATCCGAGAATTCGAGAATGCCGAGCTCACGCCTCAAGATGTTAAAACGGTCTTCAGCCAATGGTTTAGTGAAAATATCTGCTAGTTGATGTTCAGTATCAATAAATTCTAAGCAAATATCCCCGTGTTGTTGATGATCACGTAAAAAATGATGTCTAACTTCTATGTGCTTTGTGCGTGAATGACAGATAGGGTTCTTAGTTAAATTAATTGCACTAGTGTTATCACAATATATAGGAACATTTGTATAGTGCAGATTGTAGTCCTCTAAGGTTTGCTTCATCCACAAAATTTGAGCACAACAACGTCCTGCGGCGATATACTCAGCCTCAGTTGTTGATAATGCTACTGAATTTTGTTTCTTGCTAAACCAAGAGACCAGGGCCTTTCCCAAGAAATGACATGTACCACTGGTACTTTTACGGTCCACTTTGCATCCAGCAAAATCCGCATCCGAGTAACCTATGAGGTCAAAGGATTTGGTTTTGGGATACCATAAGCCAACTGTAGAAGTTCTTTTAAGGTATCGGAAGATACGCTTAACGGCACTAAGATATGATTCCTTAGGGTTTGCCTGATATCGTGCACATATGCAAACACTAAACATAATATCAGGACGACTAGCAGTTAAATATAATAAACTACCAATCATACCTCGATACTTACGCTGATCAACAGGTTTGCCACTTTCATCAGCATCAAGCTTTGTAGATGTAGCCATAGGAGTCCCAATTGGCTTCACATTTTCGAAGTCGTACTTCTTTAGTATGTCCTTCGTGTACTTGGCTTGGTTGATGAATGTTCCGTTTGAGTGTTGTTTGATTTGCAATCCTAGGAAGAAGTTCAGCTCTCCCATCATGCTCATTTTAAATTCACTCTGCATACACTTGGCAAATTCTTGACATAGTTGTTCATTAGTAGAACCAAAGATGATGTCATCTACATAAATTTGCACTAGAAGTATATCATTATTCATAGATTTAATAAAAAGAGTAGTATCAATCTTGCCTTTTGAAAAACTATTATCAAGTAAGAAGGCGCTTAGGCGTTCATACCAAGCACGAGGTGCTTGTTTGAGTCCATAAAGTGCTTTCTTAAGCTTGAAGACGTGATCAGGTTTTTGAAAATCTTCAAAACCAGGGGGTTGTTTCACAAAAACTTCTTCTTTCAAAAATCCATTTAGAAATGCGCTTTTCACGTCCATTTGAAAAAGTTTGAAATCATTAAAACAAGCAAAAGCGCAAAACATGCGAATGGCTTCTAGTCTAGCAACAGGAGCATAGGTCTCATCATAATCAATTCCTTCTTCTTGATTATAACCTTGTGCAACTAGACGTGCTTTGTTACGTAGAACTTGACCATCTTCACTAAGTTTATTTCGGAACACCCATTTGGTACCAATTATCGATTGACCAATAGGTTTAGGAACGAGTTCCCAAACTTGGTTTCTCTCAAATTGATTAAGTTCCTCTTGCATAGCAGAAATCCAAAATTCATCAGAAAAAGCCTTATCAATATTCTTAGGTTCTATTTGAGAAATAAATGCTACATTAGCTGCTACTTCAGAATCTCTAAGAGATGAACGAGTACTTACACCTTTGGATACATCACCTATTATGAGAGTTTCTGGATGATCCGGTTTGAATCTTAATGATTCGAATCTTTGGGCTATACCTTTCATAAGGCTCTTCTCAGTTCCTGCATCTTCGGAACTTTTATCAGTTCTTGCCTCTTGGGTAGGATCTTTTTCAGAACTCTTCTTTGTAGGTGCATCTTCATCATCACTGTCGCTAGATCTATGACTATTCAACTCATCAAAGGTAACATTAATACTTTCTTCAACAATCAAAGATCTTTTATTAAAAATTCTATATCCTTTACTCTTAGCAGCATATCCGAGAAATATCCTGTCATCTGCTTTCGAGTCGAACTTACCCAAGTTATCCTTGGTGTTCAGGATGAAACAGCGACAACCAAAAACTTTAAAATAAGATATGTTTGGAATTCTTCCAAACCAAAGCTCATATGGTGTTTTCTTCGATATAGGTCGAATTAACACCCTATTTAAAATATGACAGGCTGTACTAACAGCTTCTGCCCAAAAATATTTAGGAAGATTATGCTGATTAAGCATGACTCTAGCCATTTCGCTTAGAGTACGGTTCTTCCGCTCCACAACACCATTCTGTTGGGGAGTTCTAGGACAAGAAAATTCGTGGTAGTATCCACTATCATCACAAAACTTTTTGAAATCAATATTTTCGAATTTGCCACCATGATCACTTCGGATACGAGTAATCATGAAGTCTTTTTCGTTTTGAACCTTTTTACAAAATATCTGAAATTCAAAAATTGCATCACTTTTGTTTGATAAAAAGTAAACCCATGTAAAACGAGAGAAATCATCAACAATGACAAAAGCATAGAGTTTACCGCCAAGACTAGCGACTCTACTAGGACCAAATAAATCCATATGAATCAACTGCAAAGGTCTCGAAGTACTTACATCGTTGATGGATTTAAAAGAAGACCTATGTGCTTTGTTCTTTTCACAGTCAGCACATACCATGTCTCTCTTGAAAGGGATTTCTGGGAGTCCTTTTACCAACTTCTTTGTGTTCAGACGTGAGATAGTATCCATGTTTGCATGTCCTAGTCTCATGTGCCATAGCCAGCTTTCATTTTAATTGGCTACTAGACACCTTCCTGTATTATTAGTATTCTCCAAAAAGAAAACATATATATTATCTTCTCTAATCCCTTTATATATCGGATCACCAGATGACATATCATATATAGTACATTTATCTTTCACAAAATTGATACCATAACCATTATCTGCCAAATGACTTATGCTCAATAGGTTATGCTTCAATTCGGTTACTAGACAAACATCTTTTATTATTGGATAAGGAGACATACCTACAGTACCATTACCTATAATATCACCTCTCAAGTTATTTCCGAAGGAGACGTATCCTTCTTTCTTCATCGATAGCGTAGCGAATAAAGATGCATCACCAGTCATGTGTCGCGAACATCCGCTATCGAGAATTCACTTGCTTCTAGCATGAGAGGGTTGTGGGTCCACCTACAAGACAAGTAGATGAATCCTTTGGTACCCATTTTCTGAAGGGTCCACTCAGATTAGCCTTAGGTTTCCAAACTAGAGTATGGTTATCAACAAGCTTTCTTGCCATACAATATTGTAATATATGACCGTGTGTACCACAGTATGTGCAAGTCAGTTTAGTGGAATAAACTGTGTTTGCAGGCTTGTTCTGTTTGGAAAACCTATAAGTGAAAGCATAATAGTGTTCGTGTTTCCTTTGTGCTTTCTTGTTTTTATTCCTTTTTGGTGTATGCTTTGCATTAGGACTAATCTTGGGCTGTGTCACAGGTATTGCCTGTTTGTCCAACTTGATTTCTAACTTTTTAGAAATCGCTACAGACTCTTCGTATCTTGCAGTCATATCAAGGAGTCTTTGTTCAGTTACTAGGTGCAACTTCTTCTCTATGTCATAAAGTTTGTGTATTTTGACATAGTCTTTTTCTTTCTTTTCAATGTTGAGGATAGCCTCTTGATAGTCTACTTTAAGTTTGGCTATCTCTTCCGTGTTACCGGTAGTAGATGTCTCTTTAATGTCTTCAAGTAAATTAGACAATCTAGCTATCTCGGCTGTGTGTGCCTTAATCTCTTTTCGAGATTGCTTATACTTGTCGAGCACAGTTTTGTGATCTTCAAGTAAATCGCTAAAGGCAGTCTCTAGTTTATCAAAAGTAAAATCATCAAACAGAGGATTAGATGATACCTTTTCGAATGCCATAAGACAAACATTTGCATTGCTGCAAGGTCTGTCTTCTTCTTCTGAGTCACTGGCATCACTCTCGTGCCAGATGCTTGTGTTGGCATACTTTCGGCCAGATGTGGATCTTCTGTTTGATCTTGACCGATCATATGGACTGCTCTTCTTGGTAGCTGGACAGTCCTTCTTCATGTGCCCTGATTTCTTGCATCCGAAGCATATAGTCTCGTCTTCATTGCTTTCTTGGATGTCTTTCTTCTTTCTGCTTGTGAACTTTAGATATTTCTTGAAGTTCTTCACAAGTAAGGCACGTTCATCACCACTTGATGATTCTTCATCTAAGTCATTGCATGTTGATTTTCTTGCTTGAGCTTTGAAGGCGATAGTCTTTTCTTTTGGTGTGGCCTCTTCAAAGTCTTGCAAGTCGAGCTCATGAGTCATCAATTTGCCCATCAGTATTTCTAGAGTCATCGTGGTGAGATCGTTTCCTTCAATGATTGCTGTGGCTTTTGGATTCCAGTTCTTTGTTAGAGCCCTCAGCACTTTCCTGATTTTCTCATGGTTGCTGTAATCTTTACCAAGAGATTGAAGGAGATTAGTTATATCAAGGAAACGAGTAAACATCTGTGTAATTGACTCACCAGGTTTCATTTTAAAAGATTCATATTCCTGAGTCAGTCTACTGATTTTGGATTCCTTGACTTGGGAAGTCCCTTCATGGGTTACCTCAAGGAGTTTCCAAATTTCATGAGACGTCTTGCAGGTAGAAACTCTATTGAACTCGGTTTTGTCAATTGCACAGAATAGTGCATTGATGGCTCGAGCATCAAGACTAGCCTTTGCTTTTTCAGCATCGGTGTACTTGTCATGCGTCTTTTCCATAAGAATACCTTCAACCACTGTAGGTGGTGGTTTCTTATACCCATCAATGACTATTGACCATAAATCAAAATCTAGAGACTTTAAAAAGAAAGTCATATGTGTTTTCCAGTATGTATAGTTTGTTCCATCAAATAGGGGAGGTCTATTTGTGGATTGCCCTTCACCGTTGAATATAGATTTCACGGCTGCCATATATACTCTCTAGGATATGTTATATAAGAATATAACTTGCTCTGATACCAATTGTAGGATCGTTGAGCACTTCTAGAGGGGGGGTGAATAGAGTGCGTGTGTGCAGCGGAAATAAAATCACCAATTAAAAACTATGGCAATGATGTAAGAGCAGTAAATAAAGATAGGAGAATCAAACTCAGTAACACAGCGATGTATACTGGTATCCCTCTGAGAGGACTAAACGAGTCTCGAGTACTCTTGCTCGATGTTAATCCACTAAAGGCACAAGCTTTAACTGAGTGCTTGCAACTCTTACACCACCGTGCTTGTTGACGAGTGCACGACCAACTCCAACACACACCGTGCTTGGTGACGAGCGCACGACCAGCTCCACAACGAGAATTTGTTGTTGAAACTTGACGACCTCTTTACAACTCTGAATAACCAAAAG
This sequence comes from Iris pallida, assembly GCA_029216955.1. Lineage (NCBI taxonomy): Eukaryota > Viridiplantae > Streptophyta > Magnoliopsida > Asparagales > Iridaceae > Iris > Iris pallida. Next base: position 18,063,920 of record JANAVB010041419.1, on the reverse strand, counting down.
ACTTCTAAATCAAATCTGATAGTACTGGCTTTTGGCTAAGAGAAGTATAGGTGAGATTTGAAATTTTTAGATCACTAGAAAACACTTGAGATGAATAGAGAAGAGAGTGAAGAATGAATTGATGTTTTTGAAATGAAAAGTTCTTCTCTATTTATAGGTGTTTTCACCAACCGAACTCGGGCAGAACTCGGACAGAGTTCGGATGCAAATATCTCGCAAAATAGACGTTGCTCGCAGATTTGGAGGCAACTGAAGTTTGAATACAAACTGACCGAACTCGGTCAGAGTTCGGGCCGAACTCGGGCCGAACTCGGCTAGGAGTTCTGTCAGGAGATATAATAAAATTCTTTTGTAAAAACAGTTTACAAACATGTTTTTGGTAATTTGTAAAATCATTTGAAAAGGAATATTTTCGAAATATATTTTTGAAATATTTGTAATCGAAAATATGAAGGGTAAAAATAGGTTTAGAGAAGGAGAATAATTTTAACCCTAAGCCAGTAATACCATACTTGATTTTACAAGGAAATTCCTAGACTCAATAAAGTGTAAAGATACAGAATAAAAGTAGAAAAGAGTCTTCAGAATTTTTGATGACTTTGACGCTTGGATTTATGCAGTACATCGTCCGTTGAATAAGATTTCATGTATCCTGAAATAGTTAGCAGCATTTTCTATATTTTGTGTATGGACTAAAGTATAAGTTGATTATCGAAATCGGGTGTGACCATGGAATGGGCCAACAGCATCTACTTTCCTCTAGCTGCCGTTAGTGACTCACCCAAGAGCTAGTGGTCGTGCATTTATTTTTCTCTAGATGCCCCTTAGCTCTCACTCGAGTGCTAATGGGACGTGCATTTACTTTTCTCTAGACGCCACTAGTGCCTTGGTTGAAACGCTAACGCGCCGTATTTCTAGTCTCGAGAGCCCTTGTGTGGAACGTTGTCTTCAAAATGCATTTACATATAGAATGGTTAAGGACCTTTATCTGTTTAGACATATACTTTTTTGTTGAGCTTTATTTATTCAGTTATTGGCATGATATTATGTGTCTTGTTACGTCCCTCTGAGGACCTGGTTATCTCGCCAGGTGTGTGCTCTTGTGTTTCGCAGGTGTTCTAGCTCTAGCCGTGACCGATTCCATTTCTTCGAGGATGATTGCACTTTGATCGTCTTCGTTCGCTCGCCAAATTTATTTCATTCTTCATGTATTTCTTTCCTTGCTTGTTGGTAGTGGATTTGTCTCCGCCCAACATATTGTATAAAGACTTTTCATAGTTGGTATTATGAATTTTTTATTTCCTTATTTTGTGGATGAGATTAGTTAGTTGTGGTTTACTGCATTTTACAGCTTATGTATACATACGAGACCCATGTACTTCGTATGTGTACAGCTGGCATATCTACGTTCCTAGTCCTACGTATTTTGGGACTGGGGCGTTACATGTTTTTGAGGACAAAATTTTTATAAGCTGGGTAGGATGTAAAACCCCTAAATTTCTACTATTTTTTTATTTATTAAATTTGGTACTAATTTAAAATTTTGTATTGTACGTCACGTAGTCATATTGTACGTCGTGTGCAAAATTTCGTTTTTCGTAATTGCTCGACGAGTGCGAATATGTGCGAGCGTACATATTTTTGAAAAATATTTTTTCTATTTTTATAGTTTTGAAGTAATATAGAAAATAATTATTTCTAGCTATCATTTTCAAGTTTATGATTTTAATTATGAAAAGCCTTTCATTTATACAGTTATATATTAAATAAAATTTTCCTATAAAATAGTATATTAGAAAAGTATATTTATTGTACATACATATATATTTCGTAATTATTTATTAGTTTATTTTAAATAAAAAGGTAATTTTTGAAATTATTATTATTACTATTTTTGGAAAATATATTTCAAAATTATTGTGGCGATTTAAATATTGATTTGAATTTATAGATTTATTTAATAGTTAATATTTGAAATTTGATTTATCCCATTTGATTTTAAACTAAAAATTTAATTAGATTGAATTTGAATTTAGATTTGATTTCATTGATTTAAATTTAATAATTATCTAATTGGGTTTAAATTAATTTCTAGTCCTTATCCAACTGGAAATTCTCACATCCTATAAATAGGCAGGTACTCCTCCATAAATTTCAACTCCAAATTACACAACCAAAGTTCGTGCATCGTGTCTGTGTCCATATTCTCTTTTATACTATTATTACATATACATTCATCCTTCGTGCCCGACACTCCGGATACGTCCACCCAATCATGTGTCTCGTAGGACACGCCAACCCCAACACAGCCTAATCCACAAACCCATAAGCAAACCCTAACCCTAATTCCCAAATCCTCTCTATCCTTGTGTCCGTGTCTCGCATGATACGACACGAATCCCAAGCCCTAATCCTAATCCCTAACCTAATCGAGCACCATCTCCACCATGCTCACCCCGAGCACACCCCGACCAGCCACCAAGCCATCACCAGCACACCACCGACAGCCCGGTCACCTCCTAGCCACTGCTCTCAACCTAACCTCCATCACCATTGTCACCACAAACAACCCCCTGCTATCATCCCATCCGACAGGAGCCACCAATGGCGCCATCCAAAACCCGACCATCAAAAAAATAGAGAATTGAAATGACCTAACCTCCTCCGCCTGGAAACCCCCGCCGCAACCCGAGACTCCTCCCCTCCGGCCGGTGCCTCCAGCGCCCATCCGCCGCGGTCGCCGCTTGAGCGCCGCCTCCACCCGACCGGATCCCCTCCGGCCGGTGCCTCCAGTGCATCACCGCCCCTGGCCGCCGCCGGAGCGGTGAGCCCCGACGACCCCGTCGACTTCGCCTCCGCGTCCAGCCTCCGGTCGCCGCTCAGCGCCGTACCGCCTCCTTCCCAGGCCGTGCGCCACCGCGAGATCCGATCCTTTCCTCACCTCGGCCCCCTTTCCTAGCCGCCGACGAGCTCCCGACCGCCGTGAACCGCGCTGGAACCCCCCTCTCCTTCCCTCTCTTCCTCGCCTCCCGTGGCCGACCGGCCAGATACGAGCGTCGGAGCAGCCCACGCCGGTGGTCGAGTCCTTCGCCGCTCCGTCTTAGCCAAACCCCCTTCCTCCGCAGCCGCCTCCTCGAACCCTCTCCTCAACCCCGTCCGCTTGAGACCGCCCAGCCCCGTCGGGTTCGCACTCCACCGTTCCCCACTTGAAACCCTCAGATCCGCCGCTCCACCCCCCATTCTCTCTCTCTGCCGCATCTCTCTCTCCCTCTCAGTCTCTTCCAACTCTCTCTCTCCTCTTTTTTCAAATTTTTGATTTTTCTTCTCTCTCTCTTTCTGCTTTACTCGAGACGAGAGCAGCAGCAGTGCTGCACTTATTTTTTTTAATTTATTTTATTATTTATTTATCTACGTTTATTGATATTTGTTTGGTGTTTTTGTTTTATTGTTTAGTTTGTTTATTATTCGTTTTATTTTCTCTTTTAATACCTATTATTATTATTATTATTATTATTATTATTATTATTATTATTATCATTATTATTATTAGTACATCAATTTCTTTTATATTATTATTATTATACTTATTATTATTATTGTTATTATTATTATTTTCTTCTCCTTGTACAACAGTATTATTTTATGATTATTTTATTGTATGATAAAAAGAGTATGTGTTTTGGATTGTAAATTAGTACGTAAAAACATGTATATATGTTAAAAATAAATTTTATTTATTTACTGTTATTAATAAGGATATTAATTATCATTATTATTTTATTGTATCTACCAAGACCTATACTGTTATTTTGTTCTCATGATATAGAGATAATTCTAAATATATTTTATAGTACCTTATTTACGTATTCTAGTCTAAATCAATTTTTCCATATTTTTATGAATTTATCAAATATTAGTTTTACCAATAAAAATATAGCTTCCATCTAAGGAGTATATCTCACAAATCTAGGGTTTTACCTAAAAGCAATCTTTATATTTTTATATTTATTTCAAAGCTAGTTTTACCATAAAATATTTTATCAAGTATTATAAATAGTTTTCTAAATCGTATATAATCTTTATCAAATTTTCTTTAGTTATCCTCCTGTCCGAGACCAATCCCGTTATCCTATTCCCTTGCCAAATTCGTAATACCTTATGTCGGTCCTAACTAACTTGACCATTCTGGACCCAATGGAACTGTCCGTGCCACCATCAGATGTTACCTTGCATATTTGTTACACCGAAGTCGCAGTTCGTGCCACCGTGATTATCGCAGCACACCAGGCGTACTACCAGGCAAGACACCTTGCCATTTGTTGTTTATTTATTTTAGCTCATATTTTATGCATTATTTATTTTCTTTATGCAAAATAAACTGTGATACATGGCATAACCTGTTAGAACTTACTGTTCAGTTATATTTTCTGCTATGTATTATTTTTCTTACAAATTAAACCTAGATTTAAGGGACCACCTTTGTGTGTTGCATTCATTGGCCTTGACACGTTGTATTACGAAGTCGTGTGTCGCATGTAGAACACGAACATGCGTGACTGGCTGGCCACCGGTACGTATAAGCCGTACAATAGGAATAACCGCTAATAGAGGTTGCATGCTTAGTTTGAGTTAGCGGTTATAGAGGTTCTCTGTTGTGGATACAACATAATAGGCATTGGGTGGGAAGAACAGTTCCTTAATGTATGGGTCATATATGCACTGTCCTGATTGTCGGTTATCTCCAATGGGAGGTACGGTCCTGATAGCCGGTTATCTCCAGTGGGAGGTACGGTCCTGATTGGCGGTTATCTCCAGTGGGAGATACGGTCCTGATTCCTGATATTCCTGATCCGGTCCATGCGTCAAAAGTTTGTTCTTTATTGCATATTCACTATAGTACGTTTAGATACCCTATTACATACATCCCTTATTTATTTGAGCAATATTTATTCATTTTATATGGCATGATATATTGTGTCTTGTTACGTCCCTCTGAGGACCAGGTTATCTCGCCAGGTGTGTGCTCTTGTCTTTCGCAGGTGTTCTAGCTCTCGCCGTGATCATC